>CAWUFW010029574.1:0-18794 GCA_963921515.1 Calotriton arnoldi
AGCCTGACCATATACTCTTAAGCGCATTATAACCTCGCGTTAAATGCTAACTTTGGGATGGCTGCACGGAAACATGTTGTGTTTGGTGTCAAACATCTTGGAATACTACCCCCCCGCCAGTTCTGGCGGCGGGGGTAGCATTACACCCTTCTAGAGGGAGAGACATGTACACACCGGCCTGCCCGGTAACTTCTTTCCAAGCCCTGGCATCACAAAATGGATGCCGCTGCCACAGACACGAGTCTGGCCTCCTGCTGCTGACCGAAACTCCGGCAGGGGAGGCCTGGACAATAGGTTTCCTGTCCCAGGGAGGTGTAACCACCTCCCCAGACAGGATAGTGTGTATTGGGGCTGGGCGGGAGCACTCTCTGGTGCTTTGAAGTCCTGCACTGGGGGCACACTTGGTGTCCCTGTGCATACCCCAGTTCAAAGCGGCTCAGGGGCTTCCAGCCCCTGCTCTGGCATGAAACTGGACAAAGGGAAAGGGGTGTAACCACCCCTCTGCCCTGACCCTCCCATAGGTGGGTCCCCAGAGTATGTCCAACCCCCTAACTAAGTATAAGTATGGGACCCCAGTCCTTAGGACTTTAGATTTACCTGGACGAAACTCTGACACAGAATCCTGGACCTTCGACGCTCTACTTCAAGATTAGAGGACTGAAGAATCTCCCTTGGGGTCAAGGAGTGAATCCCCTGCTTGGCAGGCACCAAAGAAGCAATTGTCCAGTCTGAGTCGCTGAAGCTCCCGCCAGACGCCGAAGACTTTGCATCACCAGAGGTAGATTTCTAGACTTCCCCAAGGCTGCCCTGAGTCCCCAGCAAAGCTGAGGCCCGAAGCTGTCGTGGGTAACGTGGAACCGTGACCCCTGGACACTGATTGCATTTGCAAGTGCATCCTCTTTTGGGTCTCCCACGAAGTTGTGCTTTGGGCTCTGAGTAGCCCCAGCCTCCAGCACCGACTGCACCGAAGATCACTGGCCTCCACTCCACGAGTGTCCTGTGAGCCAGCTCCAAGTGCGTCCACTCAAGGCTCCTTCGCGGTCGCTAGTCCATTGGCTAGTAGGCCCTCCCGAAGGCCAATCTTCTTCTGCTTGGGCTCCCTGGTTGCTCCAGGCGTGCCTTGACTTACCCTTGCTGGGTGAGTCCCACAGACCTTGCTGGTCTGCACCATCGTCCTTCTTCCATTTCCACGAGACTTGCCGTTGCCAAGGCTTGTTGGGTCCAATCCGGTCGCCGACACCCCTGCAATCGACAAACTTTGTGGCACAGCTCGAATCCAGCTCCTGGTTGTCGTCGACGCCTCCTGGACCTCGTGGCTGAAGAGTCAAGACGACTGTCAACCTACCTGAAGCACTCGACATCGGTGGGCATCTGCTCATCGCCTTCCTGGTCACTGGCTAGTGAGCCAGACTCTGTCCCCTCTGCTTTCAGGTTCTTCAGATCTTCGATCCACCTTTGGATCCACCCGAACACTTTCGACTTGGCCGCCAGCAGCACTTTGCAGATGATCGCCATTGAAAACGACGACGAAACCCGACCCCGAAAGGCACCTATGCACCCGGCTCCTCTGGGTGAGGTAACTCGAGTACTCCGGTGCTCCCGTGGGTATTGACACTAGAACAGCCTAGTTCTAAAAGGGTTTGCTCCAAGTCCTCCTCTAAGTGTCCCTTTTCTTTAAAATTCCAACCGCGACTTTCCCCATAGAAGTCAACGGCGATTCGCGGCTGTGTTCTCACACTGCACGCGTCCTCCATGGGTCCCCTGTGTCACTACCTTGGGTGGTTCCTTGTGGTCCAAGCACTTCTACAGGCTCTAGGCCCTGTGTCTAGCTCAGTCGTGGATCTTATACCACTTTATTGGTATATGGTTTGGTACGCCCCTAGGGCTCAAACGTGTATTTGTGCTATTACTGTAGATAACTAACTTATAACTTATGTACTTCGAACTCTAGCCTCATAAAGAGACTAGAGGGGTATGTTTAGCAATAAATACATATATTTTGAATATATACCTGGTGTGGTCCTCTTTCATTTGGTCACTCAAGAGATTATAGACTGGTAAAACAAGCTGCTTTACATTCCTTCAAGACTTAGCCTGAAGGCTGCTCTCCATAGCTACCACTAGGATAGCTTTCAATAAAGGTTGTCTTTAACCTATCTCCAATAAGGGGTTGTTTGGACTGGTGCAAGGTGCCCACTATAATTAGTGGACAGCATATGCCAGGCCAACTTCTCACATTGGTGTGCAGCGTGTGGGATTCCAGCTTGCTATTGTTTTACCAGATAATCTCAATTGAATTGATCAACTGAAAACCACTAAGGGTACCTAAGGTACATATAAATCAAGCTTAGTATACAGTAAGTTCTACTGAACTTAGAGTTGTGTGTTAAGGGATAGCACACCCTTTCTACAACTCAAGAGAGTTTAATAGGCCACACTAGAGTAGGTAGTGCATACACCACACCTCACTAGTAATGTCTTCAAAGCCAGGACCCAGTGAGTCCTTGCCAGAAGCCAGTGGGCTTATTCCCTCCAAGTATGATAAACTCCCATTCTTGGAATTGAGAGCATTATGCAATACTAGGAAGCTGAAGGCAGGCAAAAGTGCCAGCACCCAACACCTCAGAGAGGTGCTACTAGCTGATGATCTCAGCAGGCCCCTAGGGTCTGAAGGGGTAGGCAGAGAGGGTGGGGCAGAAGATGAGGAAGGGGTCAGAGGTGAAGAAACCCAGGCCCCCCCCCTCTGAAACTGGCCAGGAAGGTGAAAATGACCTTGACCTGGAGAACCCAATTCCTCCTGTGGAGGAGGAGGAGGATCAGAATGACCTCCCCTTTGTCCCCCAGGAAGAATTGTGAGTGTGCCCAGAAGGTCTAGATCTCCTTCTCAGGAGTCTAACCACTCTGACACCTCAATAGGGACCTCTGTCTCTTCTCATAGGAGAGAATCCTCTCATGACAGGAGAAAGAGACTGATTGAGTATGAGCAAGCCCAGCTTGAACTCAGAAAACAGCAGTTGGCTATAGACAGGGAGTCCCTAGATCTCTACAAAGAGAGAAAAAAGATGGGACTAGAGTCCCATGGTGGCAGCAATTTCCCCAGAGATAGGGAAAGGTCTTATGACCATAGAAACCTGAGCAAGATTGTCCCTCCCTACCAGAGTGGGGATGACATCCACAAATGAATAACTGCACCGGAGAGGGCCTGTAAAGTACAGAGGGTCCCTCAGGAGCAGTGGGCAGCAATCTTGTGGCTCTCCTTTGCAGACAAAGGTAGAGATAAGCTCCTCACTGTTAAAGAGGAGGATGCTGATAAATACACAGTCTTAAAGAGTGCTCTGATTGATGGGTTTGGCCTAACCACTGAACAATACAGGTTAAAGTTCAGAGATACCCAAAAGGCACAGACTCAAGACTGGGTGGACTTTGTTGATTGTTCTGCCAAGGCTCTGGAAGGTTGGTTATTGGGCAGTAAGGTATGTGACTTCACAGGATTGTACAATCTTATCATGAGGGAGCAGATCCTTAATAATTGTCAAAATCAGCTGTTGCATCAGCACCTGGTGGACTCTGATCTGACCTCTCCCCAAGAATTGGGAAAGAAGGCAGACAAATGGGTCAGAACCAGGGTGAGGCAGAAGGTACAGAACCAAGGTGGTGACCCTAAGAAGCAAGATTCTAAAAACTCTGATAAGGGTGGGGAGAAGGGTAAAGACCAGAAGTCTTCACAAGGCCCCCAAAAATCTTCTTCAGGTGGGGATTCACAGTCTAACAAGGGAAGAGGCCAAAAGAAACCATGGTGCAAGGTCTGTAAGCAAAAGACCCACTGGACCAGTGATTGCACCAAGTCCAAAGACTCTACTCCAGCCCCCACCAATGCCCCTAAGGCACCTGCTCCCCCTAGTGCAGTTACAATTGGTGGTGGGACTACACAAGCCAAGGGTTTAGTAGGGTTGACCCTGGGTAAGGAGATGAGCTCTGACCTAGTCAGAGAACTCACTCAGGCTGTCCTAGTCTGTGATGGAGGCATGGATGTGACCTCCTATGTGAGTCCCAGTAATCTGGGCAAGTACAGGCAACAGCCCTTAATCAATGGAAAAGAGGCTTTGGCATTTAGGGACACAGGGGCAAGTGTCACCATGGTGACACAAGACCTTGTGAATCCTGGGCAGATTATACTTGGTGAAATGTACCAAGTGACCAAATAAATGTCAGAAGAGACCATACTCTGGCAGTTGTTAACTTCTCCTGGGGAGGGGTAACTGGCCTTAAGAAGGTTGTGGTAAGTGCAGACCTACCAGTTGAATGCTTGCTTGGCGATGATTTAGAAACTTCAGCTTGGGCAGAAGTGGAGCTCAGGACCCATGCAGAAATGCTGGGCATCCCTGCAGATGTGTTTGCTGTGACCAGGTCACAAGCCAAAATGTCTAACATTGAACAGGCCTTGGATTCTGGAATAATGGACCAAGTGCCCTCCAAGAAGAGGAGTAGTAGGGTAAAAGCAGTGCCTTCCCCCTTGGCTCAGAAGGAAGATCAGTCTCTTGAGGGGGATGATCTCAGTCCTGAGGAAGGAACTGTCCCAGAGGAGCTTGAACCTGACCAGGTTGAGTTCTTGGGGACAGGGGGCCCTTCCAGGGCAGATCTGAGCCAGGAGCAGCAGAGCTGCCCCTCTCTTGAACCCCTCAGACAGCAAGCTGCTGCTGAGGCTGCTGGGAAAGCTAGTGGTCCCCATACAGTGTATTGGGATGATGGACTCTTGTACTCAGAGTGTAGAGACCCCAAACCTGGTGCCACCAGGAGGTTGGTTATACCTCTGAAGTTCAGGGGCTTCCTATTGACCCTAGCCCATGACATTCCCTTAGCAGGTCACCTGGGCCAGAACAAGACTTGGGACAGAATTGTCCCTCACTTTCACTGGCCCCACATGTCTGAAGACACCAAGGAGTTTTGTCGCTCCTGTGTAACCTGCCAGGCCAGTGGCAAGGCAGGTGGCACTACAAAGGCCCCCTGATACCACTACCTGTGGTGGGGGTTCCCTTTGAAAGGGTGGGGATTGACATTGTTGGTCCCATGGATCCCCAAACAGCATCTGGGCACAGGTTTATCCTGGTGGTAGTGGATCATGCCTCCAGGTACCCAGAGGCTATTCCCCTTCGGACCACTACAGCACCTGTGGTGGCAAGAGCCCTCCTGGGAATTTTCTCAAGAGTGGGCTTCCCTAAGGAGGTTGTATCAGACAGGGGTGCTAACTTTATGTCTGGATACTTGAAAGCAATGTGGAAGGAGTGTGGAGTGACTTACAAGTTCACCACCCCCTATCACCCACAATGCAATGGTTTAGTTGAGAGATTCAACAAAACCTTGAAGGGCATGATTAAAGGGCTCCCAGAAAAGCTTAGGCGAAGATGGGACATACTCTTGCCCTGCCTTTTATTTGCATACAGGGAGGTGCCTCATAAGGGGGTTGGCTACAGCCCTTTTGAACTTTTGTTTGGTCACCCTGTCAGGGGTCCATTGTGCTTGGTGAAGGAAGGATGGGAGTTACCTCTCAAGCCCCCAAAGCAAGACATAGTGGACTATGTACTTGGTCTCCGCTCCCGGATGGCTGAGTACATGAAAAAGGCAACTAAAAACCTTGAGGCTAGCCAGGAACTTCAAAAGCCTGGCATGACCAAAAGGCTGTACTGACTGTTTACCAGCCAGGACAGAAGGTGTGGGTGTTGGAGCCAGTGGCCCCAGCAGCTCTCCAAGACAAATGGAGTGGACCTCATACCATTGTTGAACAGAAGGGTGAGGTTACCTATTTAGTAGACCTAGGAACACCCAGGAGTCCCCACAGGGTTCTCCATGTCAACAGGTTAAAACCATATGTGGACAGGGCAGACATGGGCTTGCTCATGGCTACTGATGAGGGACAGGAGGAAGAGAGTGACCCACTCCCTGACCTGCTCTCACAGAACCCTGATGATGGGTCAGTGGATGGTGTAGCCTTGGCAGGCAGCCTCACTGCCCAGCAGCAAACTGATTGCAGACAGGTGCTCAATCAGTTCAGGCACATATTCTCACTGACACCCAGTCAGACCACCTGGTGCACTCATGAAGTGGACACTGGGGACAGTCTGCCTATTAAAAATAAGATTTATAGGCAACCTGACCATGTCAGGGACTGTATCAGGAGAGAAGTCCAGAAGATGTTGGATTTGGGAGTTATTGAACCCTCAGATAGCCCTTGGGCTAGTCCAGTGGTCCTTGTGCCAAAACCTCACACCAATGGTGGGAAAAGAGAGATGAGGTTTTGTGTGGACTACAGGGGTCTCAATGCAGTCACTAGGACTGATGCCCATCCAATACCTAGGGCAGATGAGCTAATAGACACTTTGGCCTCAGCCAAGTATCTAAGCACATTTGACCTGACAGCTGGCTACTGGCAGATCAGACTAGCTGATGATGCAAAGCCAAAGACAGCATTCTCAACCCCTAGTGGGCATTATCAATTTGTGGTGATGCCCTTTGGTCTGAAGAATGCACCTGCCACTTTTCAGAGGTTGGTGAATACAGTCCTTACAGGTCTGGAAGCCTATAGTGCAGCATATCTAGATGATATTGCTGTCTTTAGCTCCACCTGGGAGGATCACCTGGTCCACCTCAGAAATGTTTTGCAGGCCCTGCAGAGAGCAGGCCTGACTATCAAGGCCACCAAGTGCCAGATAGGGCAGAGTCAGGTTGTGTACCTGGGCCACCTTGTGGGTGGAGGCCAGGTTCAACCCTTGCAGAGCAAGATCCAGACCACCATGGACTGGACTTCTCCAACTACCCAGACTCAGGTGAGAGCCTTTTTAGGCCTGACTGGGTACTATAGGAGATTTGTCAAGGGGTATGGATCAATAGTGACACCCCTGAATGACTTAACTTCCAAGAAAATGCCCAAAAAGGTTCAGTGGACAGTTAGCTGTCAAAAGGCATTTGATGACCTAAAGCAGGCAATGTGCACTGCTCCCCTTCTACAGAGTCCTGATTACTCCAAGAAGTTCATTGTCCAAACAGATGCATCTGAATTGGGGGTAGGGGCTGTACTGTCACAATTGAATGATGAAGGTCAGGATCAGCCAGTAGCATTTATTAGCAGAAGGCTGACCCCTAGAGAGAAACGTTGGTCAGCCATTGAGAGGGAGGCCTTTGCTGTGGTCTGGGCTCTGAAGAAGTTGAGGCCATACTTGTTTGGTACTCACTTCCTTGTTCAAACAGACCATAAGCCCCTCTTATGGCTAAAACAAATGAAGGGTGAAAACCCCAAACTGCTTAGGTGGTCCATTTCCCTACAGGGGATGGACTTCACAATGGAACATAGACCTGGGAGTAACCATGCCAATGCAGATGGACTCTCTAGGTACTTCCACTTAGAACATGAAGGCTTAACTGGGCAAGGTTAGTTTAATGTCCCTACGTTTGGGGGGGTTGTGTAGGAGAGTAGGATCTGCTTCACATGGGTACCCCCACTTTTTGCTGATGCTTCACTGTTTTTCGATTTTAGTCTGGCTGGGGCCCTGCTAATCAGAACCCCAGCCTAGCTGCTTCCTCTCTAAAATGGTTTCCATGTGCCTTAGGCACATCTCTGATTGGAATCTGGAGTGCCCTTATAAGTCCCTAGTATATGGTATACTATGTACCCAGGGCATAGGTACCTCAGAGGCCTACCAGGGGCTGCAGCATGTATTGTGCCACCCCTGGAAGGCCATCCAAAATGACACCACAGGTCTGCTACTGCAGCCTGGGTAAGGTGGTGCATGCACCCCTTACTGTGATATAGGCTACCTATATCACTACATACATACACACATATAAACCTATAAGTCACTCCTATGGCAGGCCTTATCAATCCTGGAGGCAGAGTGCGTGGTTCCTATGTGAGAGGGTGCCCCTGCATGAGCAGGGCCCCTCTGCAGCGTTGTTCGGAGACCCTTCTCTGATGCTGTTTGTAGTGCAGCCTGACCATATACTCTTAAGCGCATTATAACCTCGCGTTAAATGCTAACTTTGGGATGGCTGCACGGAAACATGTTGTGTTTGGTGTCAAACATCTTGGAATACTACCCCCCCACCAGTTCTGGCGGCGGGGGTAGCATTCCACCCTTCTAGAGGGAGAGACATGTACACACCGGCCTGCCCGGTAACTTCTTTCCAAGCCCTGGCATCACAAAATGGATGCCGCTGCCACAGACACGAGTCTGGCCTCCTGCTGCTGACCGAAACTCCGGCAGGGGAGGCCTGGACAATAGGTTTCCTGTCCCAGGGAGGTGTAACCACCTCCCCAGACAGGATAGTGTGTATTGGGGCTGGGCGGGAGCACTCTCTGGTGCTTTGAAGTCCTGCACTGGGGGCACACTTGGTGTCCCTGTGCATACCCCAGTTCAAACCGGCTCAGGGGCTTCCAGCCCCTGCTCTGGCGTGAAACTGGACAAAGGGAAAGGGGTGTAACCACCCCTCTGCCCTGACCCTCCCATAGGTGGGTCCCCAGAGTATGTCCAACCCCTAACTTAGTATAAGTATGGGACCCCAGTCCTTAGGACTTTAGATTTACCTGGACGAAACTCTGACACAGAATCCTGGACCTTCGACACTCTACTTCAAGATTAGAGGACTGAAGAATCTCCCTTGGGGTCAAGGAGTGACTCCCCTGCTTGGCAGGCACCAAAGAAGCAATTGTCCGGTCTGCATCGCTGAAGCTCCCGCCGGACGCCAAAGTCTTTGCATCACCAGAGGTAGATTTCCAGACTTCTCCAAGGTTGCCCTGAGTCCCCAGCAAAGCTGAGGCCCGTAGCTGTCGTGGGTAACGTGGAACCGTGACCCCTGGACACCAATCACATTTGCAAGTGCATCCTCTTCTGGGTCTTCCACGAAGTTGTACTTTGGGCTCCGAGTAGCCCCAGCCTCCAGCACCGACTGCACCGAAGATCACTGGCTGCCACTCCACGAGTGTCCTGTGAGCCAGCTCCAAGTGCATCCACTCAAGGCTCCTTCGCGGTCGCTAGTCCGTTAGCTAGTAGGCCCTCCCGAAGGCCAATCTTCTTCTGCTTCAGCTCCCTGGTTGCTCCAGGTGTGCGCTGACTTACCCTGGCTGGGTGAGTCCCACAGATCTTGCTGGTCTGCACCATCGTCCTTCTTCTATTTCCACGAGACTTGCTGTTGCCAAGGCTTGTTGGGTCCAATCCGGTCGCCGACACCCCTGCAATCGACAAACGTTGTGGCGCAGCTCGAATCCAGCTCCTGGTCATCGTCGACACCTCCTGGACCTCGTGGCTGAAGAGTCAAGACAACCGTCAACCTACCTGAAGCACTCGACATCGGTGGGCATCTGCTCATCGCCTTCCTGGTCACTGGCTAGTGACCCAGACTCTGTCCCCTCTGCTTTCAGGTTCTTCAGATCTTCGATCCACCTTTGGATCCACCCGAACACTTTCGACTTGACCGCCAGCAGCACTTTGCAGCAGATCGCCATTGAAAACGACGACGAAACCCGACCCCGAAAGGCACCTATGCACCCGGCTCCCCTGGGTGAGGTAACTCGAGTACTCCGGTGCTCCCATGGGTATTGACACTAGAACAGCCTAGTTCTAAAAGGGTTTGCTCCAAGTCCTCCTCTAAGTGTCCCTTTTCTTTAAAATTCCAACCGCGACTTTCCCCATAGAAGTCAACGGCGATTCGCGGCTGTGTTCTCACACTGCACGCGTCCCCCGTGGGTCCCCTGTGTCACTACCTTGGGTGGTTCCTTGTGGTCCAAGCACTTCTACAGGCTCTAGGCCCTGTGTCTAGCTCAGTTGTGGTTCTTATACCACTTTATTGGTATATGGTTTGGTACGCCCCTAGGGCTCAAACGTGTATTTGTGCTATTACTGTAGATAACTAACTTATAACTTATGTACTTCGAACTCTAGCCTCATAAAGAGACTAGAGGGGTGTGTTTAGCAATAAATACATATATTTTGAATATATACCTGGTGTGGTCCTCTTTCATTTGGTCACTCAAGAGATTATAGACTGGTAAAACAAGCTGCTTTACATTCCTTCAAGACTTAGCCTGAAGGCTGCTCTCCATAGCTACCACTAGGATAGCTTTCAATAAAGGTTGTCTTTAACCTATCTCCAATAAGGGGTTGTTTGGACTGGTGCAAGGTGCCCACTATAATTAGTGGACAGCATATGCCAGGCCAACTTCTCACACCGACCATTTGGCTTTCTTCATATACATGTTCTTGAAAAGTCCGGGAGCTGTTGATTTCTTCTATTAAGCAAAAATTCCCTCATTGCCTTTTTAGCCTTTTCAAGCTGACCCCGTAGAGGGGCATTTCTCTGATTTAGGGCACTATCAACTGCCTGCTGGAGTTCAGTTATTTTAATGCGTCGTGTTTTGGACTGAGCGGCCGAAAAGGTGATCATTTGTCCACGCACAGCCACCTTGAACCCCCCCCCCATACTGAGAATGGTTCCGCCGTCCCCTCATTGATCCTAAAATAATCAAGTATCCACTCTCTTAAGCTTGCTACTCATTGGTGATCTTGGAGAAGGAGACGATCCATCTGCCAAAAGGATCTCGTCTTCTGGTGGATGGTCTTCATCGACCATCCACCAGGCGCCACAGACAGCCCCCCAGCCCCCCAGAAACACCAGCCAGCACACCATCTCCAACTGGACACCAATCACGGCCGAAGACACCGCCTCGACCATGAAAAGCATCCACTCGGGGGCCCCCACCGACCCCTGCCCCCCTCACATCTACCACAGAGCCGTGACCGCCATCGCACCCAAACTACAACGCACCATCAGTACCACCTTCAAAACAGGCACCTTCCCAGACGACTGGAAGCGCGCAGAAGTCAGACCCCTGCTCAAGAAGCCCACAGCTGACCCCACCGACCTCAAGAACTATCGGCCCATCTCGCTCCTCCCCTTCGAAGCCAAAGTTGCAGAGAAAACAGTCAACAGGAAACTGACACGATTCATTGAAGAGAACGCCGTCCTCGACCCGTCCCAATCCGGATTCCGAAGCAACCACAGCACAGAGACCACCCTACTCGCCGCCACAGACGACATCCGCACCCTCCTGGACCAAGGCCACTCCGCAGCCCTCATCCTACTCCACCTATCAGCGGCCTTCGACACTGTCTCCCATCGCACACTAGTCGTCAGACTACACGACGCAGGCATACAAGGAACAGCCCTGGACTGGATCCGATCATTCCTCACCGGAAGAAGCCAAAGGATCAGACTCCCACCCTTCCTCTCCGACCCCACGAAAATCACCTGAGGAGTCCCACAGGGTTCATCACTGAGCCCCACCCTCTTCAACATTTACATGGCCCCCCTCGCAGCCATCGTCCGACAACACGGCCTCAACATCGTATCCTATGCCGACGACACCCAGCTCATCCTCTCCCTCACCAAAGACCCCACCACTGCCAAACTCAACTTCCAGAAAGGAATGCAAGATGTCACAGTCTGGATGACCAACAGCTGCCTGAAGCTCAACGCCGAGAAGACAGAAGTCCTCGTCCTCGGTACCACCCCTTCTGCATGGGACAGCACCTGGTGGCCGACCGCCCTCGGAAGCCCACCTACCCTCTCAGACCACGCCAAGAACCTCGGCATCGTACTCGACTCATCACTCTCCATGAACCGACAGGTCAACGCCGTCACCTCCAGCTGCTTCAACACCCTCCGCATCCTCCGCAAGACCTTCAAGTGGATCCCCCCTGAGTCAAGGAAGACAGTCACCCACGCACTCATCACCAGCAGACTGGACTATGGAAACGCACTCTACGCCGGCATCAACAAAGTCCCTACTCCGCAAACTCCAGACAGTACAAAACACCGCTGCCAGACTCGTCCTCCCCCGACACGAACACATCAGCCAACACCTACGAAGTCTCCACTGGCTCCCCGTGGAGAAAAGAGTCACTTTCAAAATCCTCACTCACGCCTACAAAAGCCTACACAACAACGGACCCAAATACCTCAACGACAGAATGAACTTCCACGTACCCAAAAGAAACCTCTGATCTTCCAACCTCGCACTGGCCGAAACCCCGCGCATCCACAGAGCCAGAGCAGGCGGAAGATCCTTCTCTCACATTGCAGCCAAGACCTGGAACAAGCTACCGGCAGACATCAAACGCGCCCCCTCCCTGAACACCTTCAGGAAGACCCTCAAGACCTGGCTCTTCGGCTAAACAGATCTGCGGACCCCCCCTCAGCGCCTTGAGAACCTCACAGGTGAGTAGCGCGCTTACAATTCCCTGATTGATTGATTCCCCTCTTCGATTTCTAGATCAAGCTTAATAAAGGAGTGGTCTGAAAATGAATTAGCCCCAATTTCTGCCTCTACGTAATTCAGGGACCGAGATGTTAAGAAAAAATCAATAAGAGATGCTGTCTGGAATTGACGGGAGTTGCATGTATAATCGCATGCCGCCGGATTGGCTTTCAGCCATGGATTAATAAGCTGATAGTCCTGTATTATGGCATCAAGGACTTTTTTAGTCTTTGGCTTCAGTTGTTTCTTATTTTTGTTGAAAGTATCTTTTCTCAGGTCTTGGCTGTAATTAAAATCCCCTCCAAAAATGATCTGACCGGGGGCTCCCCTGAGCAGCTCATTAACCTTCATCAAAGCTGAGGGATCATCCATGATTGGGCCATAGTAATTAACAAAGTTCAGTGTATTCCCATTTAATTTAGCCATGACCCATAACTATCTTCCCTGAGGATCTCTCCGGACTTGGACAAACTCCCAAGCCACACTTCTACAGAAGTAAATAGCTACTCCTCTCATAGCCAAACCGGCTGATGCAAAAAAAGCATTTGAGAAAACTCTAGGAAGAAAGAGCTTAGGTGAATTTGTTTTAAGGTGAGTTTCTTGGAGAAAGAGAACTTGGGGCGTAAAGGAGGCCAGCCATCTTCTAAGCCCTCCATATTTTTGCTTGTTTAACATACCGTTCACACTTACCGGCATAATACGACATTTACTAACCATTTCTATGATTTAAAGAACGACAATAATCAAGCAAATTCAAAACCCTGTTTTCCTCTTCCTTGTCCCCTTTGCTACTGCTCTTTTTACTGCCATAGACCATCCCACTACCCCCTCCCTCCCCAGACGCCCCCCCCCAAGAAATGTGTGAAACCCCGCTGGCCACATCTCACCCCCCCTACTTCGCTGTGGGGTGCCCTGGAACTGCACCCTGGGTGACCCTCCCCCCCGACCCTGGAGACCCTTAGCATCAAATTATACACATTTTTATTTTGAGGAAGAGATCTCTTTCAACAACTCCTGAGCTTCCTCTATATTGGAAAACATATGAAATTTCCCTCTCACGAGGACTCGAAACTTAAATTGCAGGGCTATTGAAGCCTGCGACCCTTGAGCTTTAAAAAGATATAGAAGCTTCACAAACTCTTTGCGCCTTCGTGCGGCTATCACAGACATATCAGCAAATATCCGACATTTAGAGACGTCATTGATAGAAAATTGTCTCTGCTGTATTGCCTTAGCCAGAATCTTCTCTTTAATGCGATAGTCAGCAAAATTAATCAAGATAGTACGAGGGATCTTTGAATTGGGCAGGGGGTGTGAGGGAACTCGATGTGCCCTTGTTATCGTAAGGTCTCAAGTAAATTCTGGCAAGACCTTCTGCTTAATAAACGACTCATCCCATTGAAGAGTTTGAGATCCCTCACTCCCCTCGGGAACCCCAACTATAAGTAAGTTCGAACGTCGAGAATGATTTTCAAGTTCCTCGAGTTTTTTCTCTAGAACGATTTTATCTTTCGCTGCCTCATTCACTCTCAGGAGCATGGTGTTCATTTGATCCTCCAACAGGGCGATCCTTGATTCAGCTTTGTGAGAAGTTGGCCTGGCATATGCTGTCCACTAATTATAGTGGGCACCTTGCACCAGTCCAAATCGACTCTTATGGTAGGTAGGTTAAAGACAACCTTATTGAAAGCTATCCTAGTGGTAGCTGTGGAGAGCAGCCTTCAGGCTAAGTCTTGAAGGAATGTAAAGCAGCTTGTTTTACCAGTCTATAATCTCTTGAGTGACCAAATGAAAGAGCACCACACCAGGTATATATTCAAAATATATGTATTTATTACTAAACACACCCCTCTAGTCTCTTTATGAGGCTAGAGTTCGAAGTACATAGGTTATAAGATCTTAAATCACAGTAATAGCACAAATACACGTTTGGGCCCTAGGGGCGTACCAAACCATATACCAATAAAGTGGTATGCGAACCACGACTGAACTAGACACTAGGCCTAGAGCCTCTAGAAGTGCTTGGACCACAAGGAACCACCCACGGTAGTGACACAGGGGACCCACGGGAGACGCGTGCAGTGTAAATACACAACCGCGATACGCCGTTAACTTCTATGGAGAAAGTCGGGATCGGAAAAATAGAGGAAAGGGACACTTTAAAGAGGACTAGGACAAAACCCTTTGAGATCTAGGACTTTGAAGAGTCTCTACCCACGGGAGCACCGGAGTACTCGTGTTACCTCACCCAGGGAAGCCGGGTGCATAGGTGCCTTTCGGGGTCGGGTTTCGTCGTCGGTTCTTATGGCGATCTGCTGCAAAGTGCTGCTGGCGACCAGGAGAAAAGTATCCGGGTGGATCCAAGAGTGGATCGGAGTTCTGAAGAACCTGAAAGCAGAGGGGACAGAGTCTGGGTCACTAGCCAGTGACCAGGGAGGTGATGGACGGATGCCCACCGATGTCGAGTGCTTCAGGTGCGTTGACGGTCGTCTCGTTTCTGCAGCCACGAGGTCCAGGAGGCTTTGTCGGCGACCAGGAGCAGGATTCGGGCTGGTACACGATGTCTGTCGAGTGCTGCGGTGTCGGCGACCAGATTGGACCCAACAAGCCTTGGCAACGGCAAGTCTCGATGTAGCTGAAGATCGTCGATGGTGCAGACCAGCAAGGTCTGGGGAACTCACCCAGCAAGGGTAAGTGAGGGCAGGCCTGGAGCAACCAGACTGCCAAGTAAAGAAAAGATTGGCCTTCGGTAAGGGCTACTAGCCAACGGGCAAGCGACCGCGAAGGAGCCTCGTGACGCCGCACGTGGAGCTGGCTTACAGGACACTCGTGGAGTGGGGGCCAGTGATCTTCGGTGCAGGTGGTGCTGGAGGCTAGGGCTACTCGGAGCCCAAAGCACGACTTCTTGGGAGACCCAGAAGATGGTGCACTTGCAAGTGTGCTCGGTGTCCAGGGGTCACGGTCTCACGTTACCCACGATAGCCACGGGCCTCAGCTTTGCTGGGGACTCAGGGTAGCCTCGGGGAAGTCTGAGAATCCACCTCTGGTGATGCGATGACTTCGGCGTCCGACGGGAGCTTCAGTGATGCGAACCGGACAGATGCTTCTTTGGTGCCTGCCAAGCAGGGGAGTCACTCCTTGACCCCAAGGGAGATTCTTCAGTCCTCTAATCGTGAGTAGAGCGTCGAAGGTCCAGGATTCTGTTTCAGAGTTTCGTCCAGGTATAATCTAAAGTCCTAAGGACTGGGTTCCTACCTTTATTCCAAAAATAGGGGATGGACTACTCTGTGGCCCCACCTATGGGTGGGTCAGGGCAGAGGGGTGGCTACACCCCTTTCCCTTTGTCCAGTTCGCACCAAAGCAGGGGCTGCAAGCCCCTGATCCGGTTTGAACTGGGGTATGCACAGGGACACCAAATGTGCCCCCAGTGCAGGACTTCAAAGCACCCGAAAGTGCTCCCGCCCAGCCCCAATACACTTTGTCCTGTCTGGGGAGGTGGTCACACCTCCCTGGGACAGGAAACCTATTGTCCAGGCCTCCCCTGCCGGAGTTTTGTCCAGCAGCAGGAGGCCAGACTCGTGTCTGTGGCAGTAGCATCCATTTTGTGATGCCAGGCTCTGGAAAGAAGTTACCGGACTCGTCAGAGTTAACATGCCTTTCCCTCTAGAAGGGTGGAATGCTACCCCCGCCGCCAGAATTGGCGGGGGGTAGTATTCCAAGATGTTTGACACCAAACACGACATGTTTCGGTGCAGCCATTCCATAGTTAGCATTTTACCGCGAGGATATAATGCGTTTAA
Organism: Calotriton arnoldi; assembly: GCA_963921515.1. Taxonomy (NCBI): domain Eukaryota; kingdom Metazoa; phylum Chordata; class Amphibia; order Caudata; family Salamandridae; genus Calotriton; species Calotriton arnoldi. The sequence continues at coordinate 16,105 of CAWUFW010029574.1, forward strand.
GAGTATATGGTCAGGCTGCACTACAAACAGCATCGGAGATGGTCTCCGAACGCTGCAGAGGGGCCCTGCTCATGCAGGGGCACCCTCTCACATAGAAACCATGCACTCTGCCTTTAGGATTGATAAGGCCTGCCTTAGGAGTGACTTATAGGTTTATATGTGTGTATGCATTTAGTGATATAGGTAACCTATACCACAGCAAGGGGTGCATGCACCACCTTACCCAGGCTGCAGTAGCAGACCTGTGGTGTCAGTTTGGATGGCCTACCAGGGGTGGCATAATATATGCTGCAGCCCCTGGCAGGCCTCTGAGGTACCTATGCCCTTGGTACATAGTATACCATATACTAGGGACTTACAAGGGCACTCCAGATCCCAATCAGAGATGTGCCTAAGGCACATGGATACCCTTTTAAAGAGGAAACAGCTAGGCTGGGGTTCTGAATAGCAGGGCCCCAGCCAGACTAATGTCGAAAACCAGTGAAGTATCAGCAAAAAGTGGGGGTACCCCTGTGAAGCAGATCCTACTCTCCTACACAACCCCCCCCCCAAACGTAGGGACATTAAACTAACCTTGCCCAGTTAAGTCTCCATGTTCTAAGTGGAAATACCTAGAGAGTCCATCTGCATTCGCATGGTTACTCCCAGGCCTATGATCCACTGTAAAGTCCATCCCCTGTAGGGAAATGGACCACCTAAGCAGTTTGGGGTTTTCACCCTTCATTTGTTTTAGCCATAAGAGGGGCTTATGGTCTGTCTGAACCAGGAAGTGTGTACCAAACAAGTATGGCCTCAACTTCTTCAGAGCCCAGACCACAGCAAAGGCCTCCCTCTCTATGGCTGACCAACGTTTCTCTCTAGGGGTCAGCCTTCTGCTAATAAAAGCTACTGGCTGATCCTGACCTTCTTCATTCAATTGTGACAGTACAGCCCCTACCCCCAATTCAGATGCATCAGTTTGAACAATGAACTTCTTGGAGTAATCAGGACTCTGCAGAATTGGAGCAGTGCACATGGCCTGCTTGAGGTCATCAAATGCCTTTTGACAGCTAACTGTCCACTGAACCTTTTTGGGCATTTTTTAGAAGTTAAGTCATTCAAGGGTGTCACTATTGAGCCATACCCCTTGACAAATCTCCTATAGTACCCAGTCAGGCCTAAGAAGGCTCTCACCTGAGTCTGGGTAGTGGGAGCAGTCCAGTCCATGATGGTCTGGATCTTGCTCTGCAAAGGTTGAACCTGGCCTCCACCCACAAGGTGGCCCAGGTACACAACCTGACTCTGCCCTATCTGGCACTTAGTGGCCTTGATAGTCAGGCCTGCCTTTTGCAGGGCCTGTAAAACATTCCTGAGGTGGACCAGGTGATCCTCCCAGGTGGAGCTAAAGACAGCAATATCATCTAGATAAGCTGCACTATAGGCCTCCAGTCCTGTGAGAACTGTGTTCACCAACCTCTGGAAAGTGGCAGGTGCATTTTTCAGACCAAAGGGCATCACCACAAATTGATAATGCCCACTAGGGGTTGAAAATGCTGTTTTGGGCTTTGCAGCATCAGCTAGTCTGATCTGCCAGTAGCCAGCTGTTAGGTCAAATGTGCTGAGATATTTGGCAGAGGCCAAAGTATCTATGAGCTCATCTGCCCTGGGTATTGGATGGGCATCAGTCCTAGTGACTGCATTGAGGCCCCTGTAGTCTACACAAAACCTCATCTCTCTTTTCCCACCACTGGTGTGAGGTTTAGGTACTAGGACTACTGGACTAGCCCAAGGGCTATCTGAGGGCTCAATCACTCCCAATTCCAACATCTTCTGGACTTCAGTCCTGATACAGTCCCTGACATGGTCAGGTTGCCTATAAATCTTGTTTTTAATAGGCAGACTGTCCCCAGTGTCCACTTCATGAGTGCACCAGGTGGTCTGACTGGGTGTCAGAGAAAACATATGTCTAAACTGATTGAGGACTTGCCTGCAATCAGTTTGTTGCTGGGTAGTGAGGCTGCCTGCCAAGGCTACACCATCTACTGACCCATCGTCAGGGTTCTGTGAGAGCAGGTCAGGGAGTGGGTCACTCTCTTCCTCCTGCCCTTCATCAGTAGCCATGAGCAAGCCCATGTCTGCCCTGTCCACATATGGCTTAAGTCTGTTGACATGGAGAACCCTGTGGGGACTCCTGGGTGTTCCCAGGTCTACTAAGTAAGTGACCTCACCCTTCTGCTCAACAATAGTGTGGGGTCCACTCCATTTGTCTTGGAGAGCTGCTGGGGCCACTGGCTCCAACACCCACACCTTCTGTCCTGGCTGGTAAACAGTTAGGACAGCCTTTTGGTCATGCCAGGCCTTTTGAAGTTCCTGGCTAGCCTCAAGGTTTTTGGTTGCCTTTTTCATGTACTCAGCCATCCTGGAGCGGAGACCAAGTACATAGTCCACTATATCTTGCTTTGGGGGCTTGAGAGGTAACTCCCATCCTTCCTTCACCAAGCACAGTGGACCCCTCACAGGGTGGCCAAACAGAAGTTCAAAAGGGCTGTAACCAACCCCCTTCTGAGGCACCTCCCTATATGCGAATAAAAGGCAGGGCAAGAGTATGTCCCATCTACGCCTAAGCTTTTCTGGGAGCCCTTTAATCATGCCCTTCAAGGTTTTGTTGAATCTCTCAACTAAACCATTGCATTGTGGGTGATAGGGTGTGG
>CAWUFW010029575.1:0-18788 GCA_963921515.1 Calotriton arnoldi
ATCATCACCTGTTTTGGGGAGAGACACAGATTGTATGTTATGTTTCTACTGGCATCAATTGTTCAAACACCTGACAGTTGTGACTGTACCTCTGGATGTGGGCCAGGACATTGCATTCTCCTAAATTGTGACAGTCAGAGAGTGATATTGGTGTAGCACATTGTCCTGCCAACCTGTGGCATGTCAATGTGAATGTTGAGGTGTGTGCATGACCAGCATTGGTGGTATTTGGTTGCCATCCAGGCCTCGTTCTCCCCCCAGTCCAGTTATCCCACCATGAAGCGTGCTTCCATTGCAGGGAGTGCAAGTTGTCTTTCAGGATGTCAGTCAGTGGTGTCCTGCTGTTGGTTGTTGCACAGTTCCCAGCAGGGCCTTGTGCTCCCCCCAGCAGTACCCAGTGTCAGCCATCTTGTGAGTCCTTTTCCACTCCCTGTGATGTGAGCATGGTTCAGAGTGGTGTTGATGGGCCAATTGTGAGGCTGACCAATATCTGTGCCTACAACTCCCATCATGCTATTGCCTACACCCCCCTTCCCAGCATGCCCATCCTTCCTTCCTTTTGAGTCGACTTCACTGTGTGTGAGTGTGACAGCAATGGCAAGATGGCTGACAGTGTGGTCCTGTTGTTTGTTGGTGCCCAGTTCCCAGCAGGGCCTTGTGCTCCCCACAGCTGTGGCCAGTGTCAGACATCTTTGAAGTGGCTTTTGACTCCCTGTGAGGTGTGCATGCTTCAGTGCTAACTTGCTGGGCCATGTGGGTGTGAGATGTTGATCTGTGCCTACAACTCCCATCATGCTATTGCCTCCACCCCCCTTCCCAGCATGCCCATCCTTCCTTCCTTTTGACTCTGCTTCCCTGTGGGCTGGGGTGCCTGTGCTGACAGGATGGCTGGGAGTGTTGTCCTGGCAGTTGTTTGGCTACAAGTCCCAAGAGTGTCCCTGTGCCTCACACAGCATAACCCAGGGTGGTGGTTCTTTGTGGGATCTTCAGTTAGGATGTGAGGCATTGCATTCTCCCAGGTGGGTTATGTGGAGTTAGTGTTGAGGGTGTGTGTGAGGGGAGGTGCTTGTAACTATGGTCAGTGCTGTGAGTCCTCCTTCCCACCCAGGCAATTATCCCACCATGGAACGTGCTTCCATTGCAGGGAGTGCAAGTTGTCTTTCAGGATGTCAGTCAGTGGTGTCCTGCTGTTGGCTGTTGCACAGTTCCCAGCAGGGCCTTGTGCTCCCCCAGCAGTGCCCAGTGTCAGCCATCTTGTGAGTCCTTTTCCACTCCCTGTGATGTGAGCATGGTTCAGAGTGGTGTTGATGGGCCAAATGTGGGTGTGACCAATATCTGTGACTACCACTCAAATCATGCTATTGGCTACACTGACTTCACCAGCATACACAGAATTCCTTCCTTTGAGTGAGCTTCCCTGTGAGGTGGTGTTCTAGTGGTGGGTAAATATCTGGGAGTGTTTGTTGGTTCTATTTGTGCCACTGCCTTGCTGTATTTGTTGTTAGGTTTGTACATGTCATGACACAGTTACATATCACTATGAGATGGCAGGTATTGTGTTTGTCTGACTAGCATTCACATCTTGGGATGAATATCTTTTGGTTGCTGTGTATTTGCTAAGGGTGCATGGTTTGCCTATCCCCTTGACTGTGATGTGTGTGTGTTGTCACACCATATTGTGTATATTAGTTGTGTACTCAACAGGCTCTGGGATGTCTGTTAGTCCATATACGCTCACTGGTGGTAGGATGGCCCGCACCTTCTCCTCCCAGGGCCTGAGGTATACTGGTTTTGCAGGAGGGCCACTGCCGGTGTGCTGGCTGAGGAGGTAGTCCTTTTGAGTAGGTCCCGGACCCTCCTGCGCACATCATACCACCTGTTCTGGATGTCTTCCTTTGTGCGTAAACATGGTGATTGTGCGTTCACCCTGTCGACAATCCTCTCCCACATCTTGGTTTTCTGCGACATGGGGGTCTGTTGTACCAATGTACCAAACAACTGTGGCTCTACCCTCAGGATCTCGTCTACCAGGACTTCCAATTCACAATTTAGGAACTTATGGTTCTTCTTTGGGGGCATGGTGATGGGCGGTGGTGGTGATTGATGTGTGTGTGTGTGCAAGTGGGGGGGTGTGAGTGTAGGTTTAGCTGGGTGTGTGTGAGGGTGCTATTTGTAGGTGTGATAATGGTGTGTGGCTTGTGTGATGTATGAGCTGTGAGTGTGTCTGTAGTTGCTGTGTGATGGTGTTGTGTGCTGGCAGGTCAGTGTAATTTGCAAAGGATCATGGTAGGGATTTGTGGCATTTATGTAGGTGGAGTTGGAGGTGTGTCCTTGTTCCATTTTTTTCCCTCCCTGTATTTATTGGCTTTGTGGTTGCTTGTTTGGCCCTTTTAAAAAAAAAAAAATTCCTTGGTGTTTTTGGTGCATGTAGGAGTCGTTCTTGTGTCCGAGTAGGACGCTGCAGTTGTCTGGTGCAATCTTGTCCGACTCGTTCCCGCTGTGTGTCAGCTAGGTTTCATATGCGGCGTACGAGTCGGTCGCGGAGTATTGGGTTGCTTCGGCTGGGTTTTGTATGCGTGTCGGTCGTACGGCTTGTGCTCTGGGCGAGTCGGTCGTGTTTTGCACCCACAGCATCGTACTACGCGGGTCGGAGTTCACGTGTACGTTTCGTTCGGGTTCAAGCCGGGTGCGTGTCGGTCGGTTCGTTTCGCGTGTTTCCCGGCCGGATGGCTTGTTTCCGTCTGGCTCGGTCGGTCGTTTTGTATTCCGTCCGAGTCGGTCGGATTTCACATGCATTTCATCGTACTACCCGGGTCGTACGGCGCCGGTCCGAGTCGGTCAGACTAAATTCCCGTTCCGAGTCGGTCGGTACGTTTTCCGGCCCGAATCGGAATCGGCCCCTTATTATTCTCATGTAGAAATCCATGTTCTACTTTACCTTTTACCTCTTCAAAAAATTCTTTCTGATCTGCATTTAATTGCTGTATTAGTAGTTCTAGATCCACAGTTTACCGTCTTACTTGCTGCATTACATTCTCTACTTATTCATAGCTATTGCAGATTTATTTTCAATGATTAGCTGTCCAAGAGGATCTTGACTTCCAGGTGCTGAATTTTGACTGTACTGCTCTGAGAACTCTCTCTTGCTATCTCAGCAGCAATTGTTTCTTCTTGTTCAATATCTTCTCTCAACATTTCAAGATACACTGGAAACACACAGCACTCAATGTTGTCTTTCACAGTGTTGAATGAGTCTTCATAACAGTCAAATTCTCCAAGTAGCTCACTTTCAGTTCGCCATGACTTAGACAACTGTAACAAGGCTAAATAGAAAAACTCTCTTTTGTCAGGAGTTTGGCAACTTAGCTTTCAATGGTTGATTACATTTCCTTTGTTATGTCTCACTAAACATCCTTCACATCCAGCCACAAAAAATTTACCTTCATCTATGTTTTCACTAACATTACTTCTGAAAGTATAATGCTGAAGTATTTCATATAGACCCATCCTTTCCAGATGACGACTTCTTCTTGGATAGTATGTATCCAGCATGTTGCCCTTCAGAATATCTGTACTGTGAGGTTCAAATTCTGCAAGATACTGAATTTCAGGAAACAACTTGAGTACTCTGTTACGAGTATTAGCAATCCCTTAACACACCCATAGAACTCCTATAGATTTAGAAAATAAACTAGCTGAGCTTAACCGGTCTACACATTCATTGGAGTCTATCTCTCTGTGAGAAAGCATTTTCAAACTAAAACTGTACAATTTCTTCATAAGACTCTTTTCTGCTGAAATCTCCTCCCACATCTCTTTCATCTCAGTTTTCTCTGACTGTGTTATATAAGATGTAATGTGCTGAGCAACAGCAATTGAGTTGTCTGCAACAAACTGCACATCCATGTTTGCATTCCACATCTTCAAATCACAGGGTTGTAGTCATTAATGTACTTGGAGGCCTCTGTTCTTCTTAGGTTGTATGTATTTTTCAGTGATTTCCTTGTAAGTGTATGTCTGACTGCAGACAAAAAGCTGTTGACTCTTCCTTGTGAGATGACAGGTCATGGGAATCTGAAACGACATCATGAATAAAATTTCCCTTTTGCTCTGTATTTTCGCTGACAATATATCCTGCATCTATGATTTTGTAATCGTAGAACTTATTCTCTTAATATGTTATCACTACTCTTCTTTGGGACGAAGCAAGTTACATACTGCTCAATGAAAGACAACACAGACTCATCACTGTCTGTTCCAAACTTTGGGGCATCTTTTACCCACAACAGCATGTGAATATGTGGAGCACCTCTGGCTTGGTACTCTTTAAGCCCAAAAAAATCAATCACTTCACCAAGAGGAGTTTTTCTTTTGTTCAAGATGAAAGCCATCATTGATTGAAATCTGTGATTAAAAGATCTGCAGACATTTGAAAGGTCTAGTGACCACAGTTCTCCTGGCGTCTTCAGATGAATGTCTTTTATATTTGAATTTGCCTCCTGCAAGAATTCTAGCAGGTCATCTCATGCATTTCAGCACAACTCAGCATCAGAAACCAAGTAGGTGCTCCAAGGTTCCTCAATATGCAGTTCAGTTCACCATGACGCCGATACCAATATTTATTTGTCCCACGCTGACATGCCATTAGGTTTATTAAATTGTATTCCAACTGCTCATCTTTTCCTTGAACATTCTCCAAAAGCTCTCTTGCTGATATATTATGCAAATTAACTCCGGTCCTTAGAATATGATTCATGGCATATGAGAGGCGAGACAAGTCACTCTCAAATAATAGGTGAAATATATATGGAATACACTGACGAAATCTAGGATCTTCTGAATAAAGTGTACTACATCTATACTCAGCTGCAGGTACTTCCACAGGCCACTCGTCATACCTGCCACCTACTCCAGTAGGAAAAAGATGTGGGAAACACCAAGCTTCTAAACTTTTTTCCCACACACTTAATGGAGCTCCTTTTGCTTCCTTCATTTGAAACAGTTCAATGGCATCACCAATAACCTCAATCGAATGCAAAGGGTGGATGCTATAATGTTCATAAATGCCTTCCGTTCTGGACTGATCCACCTTCTCAATCTGGCCTGTTGATGGAAATGTCTGATCCTCCATATGTGTGATATCTTGCAGGCTTTCCACATTTCTATAGTAAACATTGTTTTGTACCAGATATAAAGTTGCTTTTTTAACTTTGGTAACATCTACTAACTCCTGCCATATCTTCTTGTTCTTGGTAGGCACACCATTTACAAGAATTCCTTGTCCGTCCTCTAAATCCCTATCTACCCCTACCGTTTCAATGTTTTTCTTGACATCTAATGACAAATACACTACTCTATCTTTTAGACCTTTTTGCAGCTTTGTTGGGGGTAGCTTGCCTGTCTTTGGCTCCATACGTACTATAGCCTGAAACCGATCTATAGATTGGATAAGAATAGACTCATAAATATTTAAACCTTGAAGTGCTTCTGGAATGGGAACCAGCTGTAACTTGTTATTCACAGCTCTAGCAGAGATTTTATTACCTTCTAATTTATTGTAGCAGTACTTACATATAACTTGTCGTGTGTACAAGTCAAATCTTTCTTCTACAAATAAGTACAGTGCAAACATTTGCCAGTTATCATTATTCTCTCTTTCACTTTTTAAATATAAGTCAACAGTCTGCGTTTGATTCTTGTAGTGAGTGCGTCAACAGCATATACAAACATACTCTGTTTTTTCAGCACATACTGTCTTAAATGTTGTGATCTCTTCCTTTGTGTCCAGTTCTACAACTCCTCCTGTTATCAACTCTTCAATTTCCCTACAGTCCTGTTCTGGACCACAGAAACGAAACTGCACATCATCACAAACCTTTTCTACCTCTGCCACACTACCATGCAAAAGTGCCCTATTCAATTCTCCTAAACATAAAGCAGGAGTTTTCACATAGTACAGCCTCCTAACTAAAGTTTGCATTGTTGAGTGGTGTACAGCTAACATCCTAAAATGATGAAAGGTGCTTTGGCACACTTTCTTTGATAAACAAGCTAGTGAGTGTCCCTGCAAATGTGTATGTTTTCTCAGCTTGCAAGGATCCAAACCTTGTAAAGTACTTATTTTTGTTTTAAACTTCGCCTTGGAAATATACGTAGAAATTTCCTTAATATATCTATGGATTGCTGTCTAATACTACAAACACTACTACAATTCCATTTGTATACCGGGGCCTCACTACGCCTCCCTTGTACCTCTTCTGCAATAACTTCTTCTACATTTTTAGGTACCATCACCTCTTTTGCTATAGGACTGCCATTCTTCATTTCATAACATCGTCCACTTTCATCAATAGCACAAACTAATCTGTTATCCTGGAGATAGCTTTCTTCATTAAAGAAAGGCTCTGTACTAGAAGTATGTATCCATTCTCCACTAAAAACTGTGCAAAAATACTTCTATTCACTAAGCTTTTCTTCTAGTTTTGTCTCCTCATGCACAACACTATTTTGTCAAGAGTCTTCATTCTATTTAGGATCAAAATGGAAAGCTTCCTCTTCAAAGCAAAGGCCTTATCATTTACTCTCTCAACTCATTCTTTCTGCTTCAGTGCATCTCTCCTTCTTCTATACTTTTCAAATTTCTAAGTAGATTTACAACCACTCTACTATGAAACATTCTGTCTCCTGGTTAAGGTGCATCCATGTTTTTTGAAATCTTTTCTGTTCTTGCAATGTACACTTTGTCTACTCCTATTGCTTCTCATAGTCATAATTTCATTTGCTTTATTTTGTAATCTTTGCAAATGTCCACATATATTTTTAAGAAATGACTTTGTCCTCTTACCAGTAGCTCTTTTTTCCTTTACCACTTTTTCTACATTTTGCCCCTTTTGTAACTCATTTCTGCAAACATACTGTAGTTGCTTCTGTTGCTTTTTCGTCCAAGCTTTTGTAGGCATTGTAACTGTGAATAGTTATGTAGATATTGTTCTGTTAAAAAAAACAAGTATATTTGAATTTTTACCCTAGCCAATCTACCAACTACTTTAGTACTGACTCACACATAATGCAAAAACAGTTTTCATGTTATGTTGCATTTTTAAATCTACAGATGAACCTAGATATATTACCACATGCACTTACGTCAATATAACAAACCCAAGGCAAAACAAAAAACTTTTATTTATTAGTTACCTTTTAACATTTTAGCACCCTCTCGTACAACACAGCATATCTTACTTCTCACTTATACATGGTGAAAGACCAGTTTATCCCTTCTGTAGTAAATTTTAAAATGAACATCAAGGCAAGGAGGCATATTTACAAGCCCCATGCACTTTCCGGAGCGTCACATTTTTTGACACACCGGCGCCGCCGTGTAGCGCTCCATATTTACAAAGCCATGTAAAGCCACTCTGCGTAGCTTTTCATGGCCTTATAAATACAGGCGCTTTTCAGGCAGCACTCTGCATGAATGAAGCATGCCATGGGTGTTGCTGTGGGTGTTCCCATGCAATGCCCATGGATTCTGCCACATATCAAATTTACAAACATTTGTAAACCTGGGAATGCGTCAAAATCCTATACCTCCCAAGGGTAGGTGTAGGGAGATGCAACAAGGAGAAATACTATTCTTTCTCCTCCTTTTTTCCTGTTTCTATGCGTGCTGCATTCTGCAGCACACATACAAAGAGGAAAATACCTCTTGTAATTGTTTTTCTACAGTAAGGTGTCCCTTCCTGCACGAAAACAATCTTCCCCACTAAACAGGCACCCTTGCACCATGGTGCAAGGGTGCCTCTGTTGGCAGATGGCAGCCAGTTGTGCACCAGCACAGGAGACAGCATAGGGATCCATCATATTGTTGTAAATATGACGCATCCCGTTGCTTTGAAAGTAATGCGATACAAAAGGGGATGATGGACGGAACGTTTGAGCCAATCAAACACTCACCCCCAGTCAACTGATCTGGGTTTAATCCATCATCATTCTTTAGCTCACTCCACCACCCCAGTTCAGACATGGCCATATGCAAATCAGTCTGACCCTGTGCCTCATGGGAACAGTCCAGCCCGAACTGCCAAGCCATGTCTTCCCTGGACCGGAAACAAGCATCCTAGGACCGGTTTCTGGCATTCCAGCCGTCATCAGCCAGGCTTGCTTGAATCCAGTGGCAAAGTGAGCAAGGGACCCACGTCTGGGAATACCCCCGCCAACTTAGGGCGAACAAAGCGATACAAAAGGGGATGATGGACGGAACGTTTGAGCCAATCAAACACTCACCCCCAGTCAACTGATCTGGGTTTAATCCATCATCATTCTTTAGCTCACTCCACCACCCCAGTTCAGACATGGCCATATGCAAATCAGTCTGACCCTGTGCCTCATGGGAACAGTCCAGCCCGAACTGCCAAGCCATGTCTTCCCTGGACCGGAAACAAGCATCCTAGGACCGGTTTCTGGCATTCCAGCAGTCATCAGCCAGGCTTGCTTGAATCCAGTGGCAAAGTGAGCAAGGGACCCACGTCTGGGCATACCCCGCCAACTTAGGGCGAACAAAGCGATACAAAAGGGGATGATGGACGGAACGTTTGAGCCAATCAAACACTCACCCCCAGTCAACTGATCTGGGTTTAATCCATCATCATTCTTTAGCTCACTCCACCACCCCAGTTCAGACATGGCCATATGCAAATCAGTCTGACCCTGTGCCTCATGGGAACAGTCCAGCCCGAACTGCCAAGCCATGTCTTCCCTGGACCGGAAACAAGCATCCTAGGACCGGTTTCTGGCATTCCAGCCGTCATCAGCCAGGCTTGCTTGAATCCAGTGGCAAAGTGAGCAAGGGACCCACGTCTGGGCATACCCCCGCCAACTTAGGGCGAACAAAGCGATACAAAGGGGATGATGGACCGGAACGTTTGAGCCAATCAAACACTCACCCCCAGTCAACTGATCTGGGTTTAATCCATCATCATTCTTTAGCTCACTCCACCACCCCAGTTCAGACATGGCCATATGCAAATCAGTCTGACCCTGTGCCTCATGGGAACAGTCCAGAAAGATGATGGATTAAACCCAGATCAGTTGACTGGGGGTGAGTGTTTGATTGGCTCAAACGTTCCGTCCATCATCCCCTTTTGTATCGCTTTGTTCGCCCTAAGTTGGCGGGGGTATACCCAGACGTGGGTCCCTTGCTCACTTTGCCACTGGATTCAAGCAAGCCTGGCTGATGACGGCTGGAATGCCAGAAACCGGTCCTAGGATGCTTGTTTCCGGTCCAGGGAAGACATGGCTTGGCAGTTCGGGCTGGACTGTTCCCATGAGGCACAGGGTCAGACTGATTTGCATATGGCCATGTCTGAACTGGGGTGGTGGAGTGAGCTAAAGAATGATGATGGATTAAACCCAGATCAGTTGACTGGGGGTGAGTGTTTGATTGGCTCAAACGCTCCGTCCATCATCCCCTTTGTATCGCTTTGTTCGCCCTAAGTTGGCGGGGTATACCCAGACGTGGGTCCCTTGCTCACTTTGCCACTGGATTCAAGCAAGCCTGGCTGATGACGGCTGGAATGCCAGAAACCGGTCCTAGGATGCTTGTTTCCGGTCCAGGGAAGACATGGCTTGGCAGTTCAGGCTGGACTGTTCCCATGAGGCACAGGGTCAGACTGATTTGCATATGGCCATGTCTGAACTGGGGTGGTGGAGTGAGCTAAAGAATGATGATGGATTAAACCCAGATCAGTTGACTGGGGGTGAGTGTTTGATTGGCTCAAACGTTCCGTCCATCATCCCCTTTTGTATCGCTTTGTTACGCCCTAAGTTGGCGGGGGTATACCCAGACGTGGGTCCCTTGCTCACTTTGCCACTGGATTCAAGCAAGCCTGGCTGATGACGGCTGGAATGCCAGAAACCGGTCCTAGGATGCTTGTTTCCGGTCCAGGGAAGACATGGCTTGGCAGTTCGGGCTGGACTGTTCCCATGAGGCACAGGGTCAGACTGATTTGCATATGGCCATGTCTGAACTGGGGTGGTGGAGTGAGCTAAAGAATGATGATGGATTAAACCCAGATCAGTTGACTGGGGGTGAGTGTTTGATTGGCTCAAACGTTCCGTCCATCATCCCCTTTTGTATCGCTTTGTTCGCCCTAAGTTGGCGGGGGTATACCCAGACGTGGGTCCCTTGCTCTCTTTGCCACTGGATTCAAGCAAGCCTGGCTGATGACGGCTGGAATGCCAGAAACCGGTCCTAGGATGCTTGTTTCCGGTCCAGGGAAGGCTTGGCAGTTCGGGCTGGACTGTTCCCATGAGGCACAGGGTCAGACTGATTTGCATATGGCCATGTCTGAACTGGGGTGGTGGAGTGAGCTAAAGAATGATGATGGATTAAACCCAGATCAGTTGACTGGGGGTGAGTGTTTGATTGGCTCAAACGTTCCGTCCATGATCCCCTTTTGTATCGCTTTGTTCGCCCTAAGTTGGCGGGGGTATACCCAGACGTGGGTCCCTTGCTCACTTTGCCACTGGATTCAAGCAAGCCTGGCTGATGACGGCTGGAATGCCAGAAACCGGTCCTAGGATGCTTGTTTCCGGTCCAGGGAAGACATGGCTTGGCAGTTCGGGCTGGACTGTTCCCATGAGGCACAGGGTCAGACTGATTTGCATATGGCCATGTCTGAACTGGGGTGGTGGAGTGAGCTAAAGAATGATGATGGATTAAACCCAGATCAGTTGACTGGGGGTGAGTGTTTGATTGGCTCAAACGTTCCGTCCATCATCCCCCTTTGTATCGCTTTGTTCGCCCTAAGTTGGCGGGGGTATACCCAGACGTGGGTCCCTTGCTCACTTTGCCACTGGATTCAAGCAAGCCTGGCTGATGACGGCTGGAATGCCAGAAACCGGTCCTAGGATGCTTGTTTCCGGTAAAGGGAAGACATGGCTTGGCAGTTCGGGCTGGACTGTTCCCATGAGGCACAGGGTCAGACTGATTTGCATATGGCCATGTCTGAACTGGGGTGGTGGAGTGAGCTAAAGAATGATGATGGATTAAACCCAGATCAGTTGACTGGGGGTGAGTGTTTGATTGGCTCAAACGTTCCGTCCATCATCCCCTTTTGTATCGCTTTGTTCGCCCTAAGTTGGCGGGGGTATACCCAGACGTGGGTCCCTTGCTCACTTTGCCACTGGATTCAAGCAAGCCTGGCTGATGACGGCTGGAATGCCAGAAACCGGTCCTAGGATGCTTGTTTCCGGTCCAGGGAAGACATGGCTTGGCAGTTCGGGCTGGACTGTTCCCATGAGGCACAGGGTCAGACTGATTTGCATATGGCCATGTCTGAACTGGGGTGGTGGAGTGAGCTAAAGAATGATGATGGATTAAACCCAGATCAGTTGACTGGGGGTGAGTGTTTGATTGGCTCAAACGTTCCGTCCATCATCCCCTTTTGTATCGCTTTGTTCGCCCTAAGTTGGCGGGGGTATACCCAGACGTGGGTCCCTTGCTCACTTTGCCACTGGATTCAAGCAAGCCTGGCTGATGACAGCTGGAATGCCAGAAACCGGTCCTAGGATGCTTGTTTCCGGTCTAGGGAAGACATGGCTTGGCAGTTCGGGCTGGACTGTTCCCATGAGGCACAGGGTCAGACTGATTTGCATATGGCCATGTCTGAACTGGGGTGGTGGAGTGAGCTAAAGAATGATGATGGATTAAACCCAGATCAGTTGACTGGGGGTGAGTGTTTGATTGGCTCAAACGTTCCGTCCATCATCCCCTTTTGTATCGCTTTGTTCGCCCTAAGTTGGCGGGGGTATACCCAGACGTGGGTCCCTTGCTCACTTTGCCACTGGATTCAAGCAAGCCTGGCTGATGACGGCTGGAATGCCAGAAACCGGTCCTAGGATGCTTGTTTCCGGTCCAGGGAAGACATGGCTTGGCAGTTCGGGCTGGACTGTTCCCATGAGGCACAGGGTCAGACTGGTTTGCATATGGCCATGTCTGAACTGGGGTGGTGGAGTGAGCTAAAGAATGATGATGGATTAAACCCAGATCAGTTGACTGGGGGTGAGTGTTTGATTGGCTCAAACGTTCCGTCCATCATCCCCTTTTGTATCGCTTTGTTCGCCCTAAGTTGGCGGGGGTATACCCAGACGTGGGTCCCTTGCTCTCTTTGCCACTGGATTCAAGCAAGCCTGGCTGATGACGGCTGGAATGCCAGAAACCGGTCCTAGGATGCTTGTTTCCGGTCCAGGGAAGACATGGCTTGGCAGTTCGGGCTGGACTGTTCCCATGAGGCACAGGGTCAGACTGATTTGCATATGGCCATGTCTGAACTGGGGTGGTGGAGTGAGCTAAAGAATGATGATGGATTAAACCCAGATCAGTTGACTGGGGGTGAGTGTTTGATTGGCTCAAACGTTCCGTCCATCATCCCCTTTTGTATCGCTTTGTTCGCCCTAAGTTGGCGGGGGTATACCCAGACGTGGGTCCCTTGCTCACTTTGCCACTGGATTCAAGCAAGCCTGGCTGATGACGGCTGGAATGCCAGAAACCGGTCCTAGGATGCTTGTTTCCGGTCCAGGGAAGACATGGCTTGGCAGTTCGGGCTGGACTGTTCCCATGAGGCACAGGGTCAGACTGATTTGCATATGGCCATGTCTGAACTGGGGTGGTGGAGTGAGCTAAAGAATGATGATGGATTAAACCCAGATCAGTTGACTGGGGGTGAGTGTTTGATTGGCTCAAACGTTCCGTCCATCATCCCCTTTTGTATCGCTTTGTTCGCCCCTAAGTTGGCGGGGGTATACCCAGACGTGGGTCCCTTGCTCACTTTGCCACTGGATTCAAGCAAGCCTGGCTGATGACGGCTGGACGGCTGGAATGCCAGAAACCGGTCCTAGGATGCTTGTTTCCGGTCTAGGGAAGACATGGCTTGGCAGTTCGGGCTGGACTGTTCCCATGAGGCACAGGGCCAGACTGATTTGCATATGGCCATGTCTGAACTGGGGTGGTGGAGTGAGCTAAAGAATGATGATGGATTAAACCCAGATCAGTTGACTGGGGGTGAGTGTTTGATTGGCTCAAACGTTCCGTCCATCATCCCCTTTTGTATCGCTTTGTTCGCCCTAAGTTGGCGGGGGTATACCCAGATGTGGGTCCCTTGCTCACTTTGCCACTGGATTCAAGCAAGCCTGGCTGATGACGGCTGGAATGCCAGAAACCGGTCCTAGGATGCTTGTTTCCGGTCCAGGGAAGACATGGCTTGGCAGTTCGGGCTGGACTGTTCCCATGAGGCACAGGGTCAGACTGATTTGCATATGGCCATGTCTGAACTGGGGTGGTGGAGTGAGCTAAAGAATGATGATGGATTAAACCCAGATCAGTTGACTGGGGGTGAGTGTTTGATTGGCTCAAACGTTCCGTCCATCATCCCCTTTTGTATCGCTTTGTTCGCCCTAAGTTGGCGGGGGTATACCCAGACGTGGGTCCCTTGCTCACTTTGCCACTGGATTCAAGCAAGCCTGGCTGATGACGGCTGGAATGCCAGAAACCGGTCCTAGGATGCTTGTTTCCGGTCCAGGGAAGACATGGCTTGGCAGTTCGGGCTGGACTGTTCCCATGAGGCACAGGGTCAGACTGATTTGCATTTGGCCATGTCTGAACTGGGGTGGTGGAGTGAGCTAAAGAATGATGATGGATTAAACCCAGATCAGTTGACTGGGGGTGAGTGTTTGATTGGCTCAAACGTTCCGTCCATCATCCCCTTTTGTATCGCTTTGTTCGCCCTAAGTTGGCGGGGTATACCCAGACGTGGGTCCCTTGCTCACTTTGCCACTGGATTCAAGCAAGCCTGGCTGATGACGGCTGGAATGCCAGAAACCGGTCCTAGGATGCTTGTTTCCGGTCCAGGGAAGACATGGCTTGGCAGTTCGGGCTGGACTGTTCCCATGAGGCACAGGGTCAGACTGATTTGCATATGGCCATGTCTGAACTGGGGTGGTGGAGTGAGCTAAAGAATGATGATGGATTAAACCCAGATCAGTTGACTGGGGGTGAGTGTTTGATTGGCTCAAACGTTCCGTCCATCATCCCCTTTTGTATCGCTTTGTTCGCCCTAAGTTGGCGGGGGTATACCCAGACGTGGGTCCCTTGCTCACTTTGCCACTGGATTCAAGCAAGCCTGGCTGATGACGGCTGGAATGCCAGAAACCGGTCCTAGGATGCTTGTTTCCGGTCCAGGGAAGACATGGCTTGGCAGTTCGGGCTGGACTGTTCCCATGAGGCACAGGGTCAGACTGATTTGCATATGGCCATGTCTGAACTGGGGTGGTGGAGTGAGCTAAAGAATGATGATGGATTAAACCCAGATCAGTTGACTGGGGGTGAGTGTTTGATTGGCTCAAACGTTCCGTCCATCATCCCCTTTTGTATCGCTTTGTTCGCCCTAAGTTGGCGGGGGTATACCCAGACGTGGGTCCCTTGCTCACTTTGCCACTGGATTCAAGCAAGCCTGGCTGATGACGGCTGGAATGCCAGAAACCGGTCCTAGGATGCTTGTTTCCGGTCCAGGGAAGACATGGCTTGGCAGTTTGGGCTGGACTGTTCCCATGAGGCACAGGGTCAGACTGATTTGCATATGGCCATGTCTGAACTGGGTTGGTGGAGTGAGCTAAAGAATGATGATGGATTAAACCCAGATCAGTTGACTGGGGGTGAGTGTTTGATTGGCTCAAACGTTCCGTCCATCATCCCCTTTTGTATCGCTTTGTTCGCCCTAAGTTGGCGGGGGTATACCCAGACGTGGGTCCCTTGCTCACTTTTCCACTGGATTCAAGCAAGCCTGGCTGATGACGGCTGGAATGCCAGAAACCGGTCCTAGGATGCTTGTTTCCGGTCCAGGGAAGACATGGCTTGGCAGTTCGGGCTGGACTGTTCCCATGAGGCACAGGGTCAGACTGATTTGCATATGGCCATGTCTGAACTGGGGTGGTGGAGTGAGCTAAAGAATGATGATGGATTAAACCCAGATCAGTTGACTGGGGGTGAGTGTTTGATTGGCTCAAACGTTCCGTCCATCATCCCCTTTTGTATCACTTTGAAAGTAATGCAGCATGGAGCAGCCAAATGGCTTGCGGCGCTGCACTGAATTACTTCTTGTAAATTTACCCCAAGTGTACAAGTACATACAGTGTCTCCACACTATAAATACGAAAACACAACATGAGAGCTAATGGAAGGCTCTCTACCACTGTGTTAGGGGTCTATTTACTATCTCAGTACTGTTCTACTTAAATGTATCAGGGTTAAATTTTGGGAAACTGTGCATATAACAATATTACGTTAATCTCTATCAAAGCATATACTTTACTAATTCTTCCAACTACATGCAAAGAGTATGTCAAAGCTTGCATATATAATTCACCAGATGGTTCTAAAAGTCTCCATGTTCCTCAGTAAAACGTGTAAAAACACGTGTTTGTGGTTGAATAAATGAATACTCCCTGGATGATTGAATTGGTGCAAAGATAGTACCTGGGTGATTCTTTGAGGATACAGGTAGAGCCTAGATGATTCCCTGAGTATATCAGAACTCCATGGGTTGATCCATATCTGCATAGGTATTGCCTGCATGCTTGCATGAGTATATCACTACTATCTGGGTGTTTGGATGAGTAGTACCTGAATGATTACATAAGTGCATGACTAATGGCTCAATAATTTAATACATGCTTAGATAGTGGTTGGATGATTAAATGAGTGCATCTTTAGTGCCTAGATGATTGCAGGAGTGCATAGATAGTATATAGGTGATTAGTAGAGTGCATGGATAGTGCATACATGATTGTTTAAGTGCATGTATAGTACCTAGCAGATTGGATGTGTGAATGAGTTGTGTTTCAGTGACTGCTGCGCATGTCTTTTTGGTTCAGTGAACAGGTAGTGCATGGGTGTTTAGATAACTACATGGATAGTGCCTAGATAATTGAATAAATGCATCAGTAGTGCCTGGCTGATTACATGAGTGCATGAGTAGTGTCTGAGTGATTGCATGACTCCATTGCAAAACCTTGAGAGATTGGATGAAAGTAATCGTACTGCTGGGGTTATTGTATTAGTGCAAGAGTATTCCCTCAGTAATTAAATGAGTGCATAGCTACTGAATGGATAACAGGTTTACCACAATGGTCTCTCTACGTAATTAGATGAGTGTATGAGTGGTACCTGAGTGTTTGCATGAGTTCATGCATGTGCCTCAGTGTTTCAATGACTGCATGGGTTGTAAGTGGGTGTTTAGATGACTGCATAGCTTCTGTGCAAGTGTTAAAATGACTGCATAGTTACAACCTTGTTAATTGCATAAGTACATGGTGAGTGTCTGGGTGATTAGATGAATGTATAGGTAGTGCCTCCATATTTCAATGACTACATAATTTCTGTCTGCCTGATTCGAAGAGTACATGTGTAGTGTCCAGGTAATTGAATAACTCCATGGATACTGAATCACTGATTTGATGACTGTCTCACTAGTGGTTGGGTGATTGCATGAGTGCCTGAATACTGCCTGACTGACTGTGAAAGTACCTTCATTACTGTTAGATACATAACAGTTGTGACTATATACCTGACTCATTGGTTATCTCCTTCTGTCACTATCAAACTACCTGTTTTACTGTATATATGCTTTTCAACTGAGCTATGTGTGGGTGAAGTTTAGATATCACACTTGGAATATAATTGCATACATGGCTCTCTAGGAGCATACATTGCTTTGTTACTGAGCATGCACATACATCAGTAAGTTTCTAAAATGGAAAACATTTTAAAAAAAATCAAAGCACAAAACCTTTTGTGAATGGTATAGCTACATCATTTCTCAAATACTTCTTCTGCTTCTAAAACATATATTCAGCATTTCCCAAACAAACGTTACACTCCAAATGAAGCTAGCACAAGAACTCTCGAGGCATTCTGCACTACTAATCCTTCTCAATTTTAAACAAACCATGTTTCAAGAAAAAACACCATCCTCACCATATACATCACATTTTTATCAGCCTTACTGAACATAGTTCACCATGTAAATAAGTGCAAAGATTTACGATAGCTAACCACTTATTAAACAACACAACAGTTGCAAAATAAACTGAAAGAACCAAAGATTTTTTTTCACCAAAAAATATAAAACTAAGTGGCATATTAGCAAGACCGGCGATAAAATTATCGCTGTTTTAGCGGCAGGAAACTGCCGCTAAAACGGCGATAATGGGCTTGCTAATATGCGTTATAGAATTCCAATAGAATCCCAGGTTAGATGTCCTGCACATCTAACCTGGGCATCTATTGGAATTCTATAACGCATATTAGCAAGCCCATTATCGGCGTTTTAGCGGCAGTTTCCTGCCGCTAAACGGCGATAATTTTATCGCCGGTCTTGCTAATATGCCCCATAGTTTATTGTTACAAATAAATGCACTTTACATAAAATACTCACTCATACTAGCTCCATTCATGTCTACATGCACACACCATATCCACAAATTTAAAATCACAGTATTCGAAAAACAAACCAAAAATGTTCAAAGATAGCTGATTGTATTTTTGCAGGAGCTAATCAATCTTTCTCCAAAACAATTCAACATAATTTGATTACTTCAACAATGGATAAGACAAATATTAAAAATCCAAAGGTTTTGGATTAGGACTGAAAAGACAAAACAAACAGGGTGGCACCGACTCAGATGGTTTTGATGGTTTCTCGAGGCATTCTGCACTATTAATCCTTCTCAATTTTAAATAAACCATGTTTAAAGAAAAAACACCACCGTCACAATATACATGAACTTTTCATCAGCCTTACTGAACATAGATCACCATGTAAACATACATGCGATTTCTTAATAGATGTATACCTTCAAGCCACCTTTCCAAAAATATATACCTCTCTGCATCTTTAAGTAAAATCAAACGTCCCACCGTGTATATATAGCTATCTGCAACCACAAGAGCCATATCTCACCATCTAAGCATATGCTAACCGATCATATAAGTTAAAAAACACATTAACAAACACTTCCCAATATATACCTAACAAGTATTACTTCTTTCTAATTCATATACAGGCAGACAACATGTTCTCAAACCTATATCTAGCTTCAAATTAAATTGAAATACTACACAACAATTTATTACATAGTCCTGATTTGGAAAATAAAACTTGCCATTACTTAAATTGTGTCATCACTCCTCAACTTTAATTTTTTTTTTATATCTCTTTAACACCCTTCCCCCCAATACACTCTTAGCTCAGTGAACCTAACAACACAGTGGAAACAGTAGGTCACAATGTCACAGCACATTATAGAAGGAACATGCTACTTCCCGATGAGATACAGCAGGTGTGGTTTACTCCACAGATTCAAAGGCATATTAATGTATGTATTACATTTATTTTATTAAACAACAGCCAATAATAAGACTTCTTCCAGAAGCATCCAACACACTACCTAATTTATTCATTTTCATACTGACAGAATCCAATGGAAATATATATATATAGATGTATATATATGATACAAAAGGAGTTGCCTCTAGGTGGGATACACTCCCAGGTGAAAATTACGCCAAAGCAAGGGCACACACCATGAACAAAGTCTTTTTCTGGTTTCCTGCCGGACGCGTTTTGGGCCAACGCCCTCTTCAGTGGCAGACCATGTGACGTGCCGGCGTGCGGCAGCCACCAGTAAATCCCCATAATAATTATGCTCAGGTGGACCACCTGAAGGAATGCTTC
>CAWUFW010029576.1:0-18787 GCA_963921515.1 Calotriton arnoldi
GTGCAGACGGGCCCGCCCTTGGCCGCTTTAATGCGCCGCCTGGTGCGAAAGATCCGCATTGGCGCCTCCTGGTGCTTGTTGCGCTTGGCACTCTGGGCGATGTAGACCCGTTGGACAAGGTGGCAGTGTGCAGGTGGTCCCGTGGGACAAAGTGCTGGCGTGCAAGGCAAAGTGACGGTGCTGCTGTCAGTATGGGCTACCGCGCTGCGGGAGCCCGAGGCCGCTTTAATGCACCGCCTGGCACGAAAGAGCCGCGTTGGCGCCTCCTGGCGCTTGTATCGCTTGGCACTCTTGGCGATGTAGTCCCGTTGGACAAGGTGGCGGCGTGCAGGTGGTCCCATGGGACAAAGTGACGGCGTGCAAGTCAAAGTGATGGTGCTGCTGTCAGTATGGGCTCCCAGCATTTATCCGATTCTTGGCTGCTTGTTCCCGTGCCTGCCATACAAAAAATTTGCTAGTGAAGTTACTTTATTCATAAACCTTTTGTGACTGAATCCGGGAAAGTGCGGCACATCTGGCATAATATGGTTCACTCATCGCCTGTCTGGCAGTGTCAAATGCTTTTTTATTAGCCCTGGATGACTTTTGCAGAAACCTGGCATAGCTCTGTTGTACCTTTTCTTTTAAAATCTGTTTTTGTTTTTCAGCATTGTGGCTATTCTCTGCATCCTTACTTATTATCCTCCTTCTAATAAATGCCTTCATAGAGTCCCAAACAATATCCTCTGATGGGGTCTTATCATTAAACGTCACAAAATCCCTAATCTCGTCTTTAAGAATTTGTGCTCAACCTTCCTCCTTCAGATATTGCCTATTTAACACCCATCGACCAGGGCTCAGGGGCAATTCGGTCACTTCGAGCTCGAGGCTAATCATTGCATGATCGGAGAATCCATTAGGCATAGTGGTTTGGGATTTATAAGTTAGAGCGCTAGAGATTAAAAAACAATCTATGCGAGAGGAGGTATGAAACCTCCCCGAAAAGCAGGTATATGCAATTTCTGTAGGGCATGCTGCCCGCCAGGGGTCAGTTAACACAAGGATATCCTTAAAGTTCCTAATAATTCTCAAGGATTTTGGTTTTGTCTGCCTTAACTAAGGAATCCAACCTTGGATATTGCAGTAAATTAAAATCCCCACCGATAATCTATCCCCCGTGCTTTGCATAAGTGACTGAAATAAATTCACATATGGAGTAATATTGTCTTCCACAGGGGCATACAAGCTACCAAATGTAAAAGGTTTTGACCTTCTGTATCGCTATTGTTGTTAACCACTTCTCCACCTGCCCATTTTGACAAGAAAATAGCCATACTGCAATGGGCAGCTTGGGCAGAAGAAAACCCTCTATAAATTGCCCAATTTTTGAACATTGAGAATCCTGACAGTTTACCAGCAGGGATATGGGTCTCCTGGACCAAGAACATTATAGGATTCAGAGCCAAATCCCAGCTTTCTATTGCCCGAACTTTCAAAACATTGTGGAACCTATTTGCATTAAGAGACATTACCTTCAGGGTTCTAACTCCTGTCATGAACTCATAATATGGAGAGGCCTTTGCTGCTGATTGAGGCTCCCCCCAGGCCATCCTAACATTCTAATCTATTTTCCTTACTGCCTAAATTAAATAATTGCAGACCTGGATCCATGTTTTTAATTCCTTTTACCCCGCCCTTCCACCTAACACATGCCCCCGCCTCCCCCAGCATTACCCCCACCCCTAAGCTGTAGTGAGTGGGACCATCCCACTCACACCTGACATGCTTCCCTCCCCCACAAATCTGGCACCCTGGTCTTGTCCCCAGATTAATCATCCTGCCCTTACCCCCCACCATGTCAGCAAAAGAAAAAAGAAAATAGATGGAAAAAGGGAAAAGAAAAAAGAAGACATAAACCACCCTTGTTCCAAGGCTGCTAGCCTCCCCCTCTCTAAATAAGGCTCCTCAACTTTTAAATAAAACTTATAAAGATAGACCAATAAAGCCATGGCCCTGGCAGTCAACATTCAGTCCTAGAGAAAGGGAGAGTCGTATATTATCTTTGTGGTTCCCCGATTTTGGACTATCAGAATCCCCCATAGTTCACTTTTCTGCTCACACACTCCTTGCTTGCAGCTTCTCTGATATTTGTTGTAATAGATCTTGAGCATCGGAGACATCGCAGAAAACGTAGTACTGACCTTTTACTAGCACCTTCAGCTTCGACTGCTGTGCGATCATTGCCTGTGCACCTTGCACCTTAAAGAGATGAAGCATCTTAACAAATTTTTTCCTCCTCCTTGCTGCTGAGGCAGACATGTCAGAAAAGATACGACAGAGAGGGATTTCAGGGGTACTAAACTGTTTCTCTTTGATAGCTTTAGATAGTACTAACTCCTTCACCCTGTAGTCCCCAATATTGACCAAAATTGCGCATGGATATTTTGAATTTGGAGGCAAATGCTTGGGTACTTGGTGAGCTCTTGTAAGTGTGAGATCACCAGGATGTTCCAGGAGGACATATTTTTTTAATGAAGGTGTTTACCCACTGCAGCGTTTGCTGGCCCTCCAGTCCTTCTGGGACCCCAACAATGTACAGATTAGTACACCTTGAGTGATTTTCCAGCTCCTCCAGTTTGTATTCAATCAAAGATTTCTGTTTCTGGAAAGTGCCTGACTTTTCCTTTAGCCTAACTACTTGATCTTCTAGCTGAGAGATCCTTCCCTCAGCCTCTCTTAGTCTCTCTGGGATCTGGACCATAGTCTCCTTGATTTTCGTTAGGCATCAATCTCCATGGTTTGTGAGGCTTTCAAGTCCCGTATTTCCTCCAAGATGAGATTTAACATAGACTTGGGGGCCGATTCCGATCTCGGCCGGTAGGGCTCCGAATCGGATTTGGCTTAACCGGATCCGATTCGGAGCCCTATTTCCCGACCGAGTCGTACACGCGTCCGGGCGAGTGAGTACGATGCGAATTCGCCGACCGACTCGTCCGGGCGTCCCGACCGCTCCGACTGACTCGTTCCCGGGTCGAACCGCACCGACCGACTCGCTCGGACTCGACTCGCACCGCGCAATGGAGACGTTCTCCGGCCGGGTGAGTACGATGCGCGCCGCGAGCAGTCCGACCGAGCCGCGCACTCCGGCTCCAAAGAGCAGTCGGAGACATACTTTGGGGGTCTGTGTTGGACCCCCCTGTACGCGTAGCCGTGCAAGTCGCACACAGGGGGGACCCATGGGTCCCCCCTACCTGTGCTGTACGGCGCGAGTCGCTTCGCCGCGTACACGCTGTAGGGGGCGCCCTTGACCGCCTCGCACCCATTGAGTCAATGGGAGCCCGCGTACGCGTTGTACGACCGGCTCCCATTGACTTCAATGGGAGTCCGACCGACTCGAGTCCGATGGCATACGTGCGCATCGTACTCGTTCGGTCGGGCTGCCAGAGTCCGATTCGGTCGGAAATCTCTCCGAGTCCGGTTCGGTCGGAGAGATTTCCGGCCCGAATCGGAATCGGCCCCTTGGTGTCCCATTGCATTGTGGAAGGAAAGCTGCCCTGAAAAGTCTCATTATTATTAAAAGGAGGTGGATCATGTTGCACCTAGTCACATCCCAGGTCTTCCTGCTCAGGAACGAATGACCCCAGGGCTATAGGTGGCTCGATATGGACTAACAAGGGTTGAAATACCATTAGTTTGTACTCAGAGGAAAAAGCAGGTGAATGTGGCTGTTGCCGTGGCAACTGTGGAGGCTGTGGGGGTAGTACCTCATTTCGGCTTCATAAACAGGGGGCATTCCATAACTTCTTTGGGTTTCAGGAGGGCAGTCTCAGGTACCGAAATAGATTCTCTTAATTCTTGCATTGAGATCTGAGTGGGCATGACAGATATGGATTCCGTGCTGCTGTCGTTCTGCCCAAAGCTCATAGAAACTATTTCCTCACCCCCCTCCAAAGGGTGTTGGCCCTCGCTGTTGGTTGCACCTTCATCGCAGAGTGTATAATTCCTTCGAGCTAAAGCGGTTCGAATAGCTCATGCTTTGGCTTGCCCCACCTTTTTCTTAGCCCTTTGGGTTGGGGTGGATATCACAAAATGTGTCGTTGTGGAGCCAGAGTCCTTGGGATGGCTTCGCATTTTCAGTACTCTCCAGTCCAAAATACCACTTGGATCCCTTAATTTGGCCCTTCCAGCAAATCCACTTTTGTGATTATATCAAATGTTTTCATAGCAAAGCAAAAAGGCACTATTATGACCTCCCCCAGTGATCCTCTACCAGGTAGTGCTGCCGTCTGGCCCTCAGTGAGCAATTCTTCTAGCTGCTCTAATCGTGGCCAATTTCATGACCACACATAACCGTGGAGAGTAAGTCACTGATATCCAGCCAACATCCAGCGCGATCACCAGCATGCCCCAATCCTGGCGTCTGATGTGGTGATGGTGTGGGGCATTGGCGCTTCAGCTGATTATCCCGCCTGGCCACTGATTCAACTTGATTACTGATAAGGATGTACATATATTCATTGCACCTTGTTATATGGTGTGACCTTTGAAATAGTATACAATACAGGACTTGCTCTAGACAATGGGGAATACTTACATGGATGATGTAGTAGAGTATGGTTTATAATTATGACTGCCAAGTTTTTCAAGTTAATGTATGCTTTCTATATGGTCTTACATTGCACTTATCCCAATGATGTGTGATGCATATTTGTTCCTTGTGGAAATTTAAGTAATTAATTTAAACACACCTATACGGTGAGTTTTTGTATTTAGATTTGCTATCCCTTTTTGTGCAAGTGTGCATTTTTTGATGGCAGCTATCACAAACGTTTTGGACACAATATGGTTGCACAGGTGTGTTAGTTTAAATTTGGTTAACATCAACATTAGAGACATATGCATTGCACATTGGTATGCTATTGCTTGTGTGAGTGATTAAAAAAACACGAGTCCAGAGCTAATGTTAACATCCAAGTAGTCAGGTAACAGGTATTAGACTGACTTACCTTCAGTTCTGCTGGACATGTTTGATTGACATGGAGTTCAACCAGCAACAGCAGAGGCAGGACATGCAGGATGACCTCCATGTTGGAAGAGGAAGTGTGAAGGTGAGTACAGCTGAGTTTGTGCCTTCTATACATGACATTCCACAGGCATGTCAGTGGGAAGACACATTGGGGCCGATTCCGATTCGGGCCGGAAATCTCTCCGACCGAGCCGGACCCAGAGAGATTTCCGACCAAATCGGACCCTAGCAGTCCGACCGAACGAGTACGATGCGTTCGCATGCTATCGGACTCGATTCGGTCAGACTCCCATTGAAGTCAATGGGAGCCGGTCGTACAACGCGTACACGGGCTCCCATTGACTCAATGGGTACGTCACGAACAAGGGCGCCCCCTACAGCGGGTACGCGTCGACGCGAATCGTGCCGTACATGCACAGGTAGGGGGGACCCATGGGTCCCCCCTGTGTGCGACTCGCACGGCTACGCGTACAGGGGGGTCCGACACGGACCCCCAAAGTGCGGCTCCGACTGCTCTTTCGAGCCGGACGGCGCGAGTCGGTCGGACTGCTCGCGGCTCGCATCGTACTTACCCGGCCGGGGAACGTCTCCATTGCGCGGTGCGAGTCGTGTCCGTGCGAGTCGGTCGGAGCGGTTCGGACCCGGGAACGAGTCGGTCGGCGATTTCGCGTGCGCTCGCATCGTACTCGCTCGGCCAGACGCACGTACGAATCGGTCGGGAAAGAGGGCTCCGAATCGGATCCGGTTAAGCCGAATCCGATTCGGAGCCCTACCGGCCGAGATCGGAATCGGCCCCATTGTGTTTTGGCCGGTGGAAAAACTGGCGGCCTGCCCTCCGACAGATGCATTGTCCTATCCTGCCTCAGTCGAGATTTCCTGGTGGTGGTTGTGGGGCCTCGGAGGTCTTTCATCTATGGAACTGCATGCATTGTAATAGGGATGGAGAACCGCCAACTAGGCGGTGGTGAATCCGATGCTGTGTTAATGGCGGTACCTTTTCCTCCAAATTCGTAATCAGGCCCTAAACCCAAACGTGGAAACTTCCTCAAGACTTTGTCCAGCGACTTCCTCATAACGACATCTCCTCCCTGGACCGCACCTACAAATCTGTCCCACTGAACTTCTACCTTCTCAGAGACTTTTTGCTTGAATTTCTTCTAAGTCTGAAGGTAAGCATCAACCAGGCATAATCCAATTTTTGTGACCTACTGGCGCTCCATCGCGGTCAGCCAGACTTTTCGACTTTGACCTGGGCTTACATGACTAGATTATTCAAATTCAGAGACTGGGTCGAGGTGCTGTGGTTGGTATGCAAAAAGTAGTCACTAGCCTATGGTGGGAATTGAATCTACTTGCCTAAAAAGAGCAGGCTGTGGCATGCGGGAATCCAATATGACATGCCAACATGTTTGAAAGTATATACCATAATAAGCGGCATATCTTTACATCACTGCAGAGTGCCAACCTATTCCTAAAAGTGATTGTCTCAGATGAACATACTTCCTCCCATAGGTCTCACAGGACTCAGAATCAAGTATGAGTGATAATAATTAATTACATGGTTTCCAAAATACACTGCTTCTTCTATTTCCTTAGCATATGTTTTGTCTTACTCTTATTGGTCAAGATATTTTCCTAAAGAGGTGTACCAGCCATATTTTCCTGATGCATAAGTTTGAATTTAGGTGATCTATAAAAGTGTGTACCAAAATAGGAGCTGATGTCTTCCGGGATTGTAGTATATCCATCTTGACCTGCAAAATCTCTGCAATGTGTTTAACCTCATGAATACTTCCACCTGGGCTGCTTAATTAAATGCCTCACTATTTATTATAGACAGTCTGATTGTTGGATGTATCAGTTAGGGGATTGACATGGTGTCTCAGTCAGACTATGTGCTCTTATGGCTTGCACTTGGATGTACCCCGCAACACCCCTTGTTGATCGCTATAAAGAGTGTAAAGGTTTTATATGTTGGAATGGGTGGATAGGTTACCTTGTCAGTTGAGGTGGCCAGAGTGGGTGGAGGGTGTGAATTTTGCTTTTATGTGTACATTCTATGGAGTTCTATATATGAATTGTTGTTGTATACGCTATGCTGGTCGTGAGCACAATCAATATATATATGCCACTGAGCTGCAAACCAGCATCATTACTATTATGTACGGCTACTTCTGTGTATGCAAAATGCACAATGAAATGACATCACTGCACTGTATCACTTAGAATGTCTGTGGTCCAGACAACTGGCCTAAAGTACAACAAATATTATTATATTTAGATCAAAACCACATTGATGGGGCTTTTATACAGGATGTCCATTTGACAAAGTGGCTTGCACTCAATTTTTCAGCAAATTAGAATGGAAACTGTGCACTGGTCAGGTATTCCTCCTACATCAATTTCAGACACTGGCAGTTGATTGGGGCTGCATCCCAATCCATTGGCTGGGCCAAGTGCCTGCAAAAGGGAAGGACCAAAAGCATGTAGACACTGAGAGGTAACCAAAGTGGGTCCAGGAGTGCAGTTTTTTAAATACATTTTTAGGCTGACTCTGCTCTTAGCACCCACACAAGTCAGGTATAATTTTTATCAGGAGACTGGGGGGAACACTGGGTGGTAGGAAATTTGTACAGGCGTGATGATCTCACTCAGAAATGTGAAGAAAATGTGATTATTTTACCTAAATTTGTGGTTTACAGGGGATTCTGTGTAGGAAAATGTTGGGTATCCACACAAGCCACACCTACCTGGACTTCCCTGGGTGTCTAGTTTTAAGGAAATGTCTGGGTTTGGTAGGTTTCCATATATGGCCACCAAGCCCGGAACCAAGAATGCAGGTGACCCCCTTGAAAAACCAGGTCGTTTTGTGAAAGATTTTTTTGATGTCCCTGCAACACAATTTGGGCCATTCCCTATCGCGGGCGACTTGGCCTACCCACACAAGTGAAGTTACATTTTTATCGGGAGACCTGGGGAATGCTGGGTGGTAGGAAATTTGTGCCGGCCCAGTGATCCCACAACATTACCACACAGAAATGTAAGGAACATTTTTTTTTTTTTTTTGATAAATTTGAGGTTTGCAGGGGTTCTGGGTAAGAAAACTAACTTTGGTGGATCCATGCAATCCATGCCTCCCTGGATAAACATCATGTCTAGTTTTCAGGAATTTCTGGTTTGGTATGTTTTCCTAGATGGCCGCCGAGCCCAGGACAAAAAATAGATGTGACCTCCTTGCAAAACAAGGTTGTTTTGCAATCGATAATTTTGATGCCTCCACACTATGTTTTGGGCTATTCCCTTCCACGGGCACTTGCCCACCAACACAAGTTAAGTAGAATTTTTATCAGGAGACCTCGGGGAATGCTGGGTGGTAGGAAATTTGTGCCACCCCGGTGATCCCACAACATTCTAAACATTCTAAAGAATCTAAACACGCAAGCCCACATCAAATCAATGATGAAAAGTGCCTGTTTTCACCTGTACTACCTTAGATAATTGAAACCAATCATTGCTACATCAGACCTCAAATTGGCAGTTCAGTCCTTAGTCATCTTGATGATTGAATACAGATGTACGACATTAATAGGACTACCAAAACTCTCCACAGCACCACTAAAAACTTGTCTCAATGCAGCCGCGAGATTCATTACAGGTTCTACAAAATCCAACTCATTTCCCCACACTTGAAGGCTCTAAACTGACTGCCATATGAAGCCAGAATTCAGCTTAAACTGGCATGTATTACCCAAAAAGCAATCCACTACAAAACACCAATGTACCTACCCCAGAAAATTGAGTTATCTGGAGGAGGCAGACCATCCCGGAGTGCCAGAGACCTGATGTTGAAAACTCCTATCTTTCAGAAGAAGAAAAGTTACAACAGAACTTTCTCCGGAGCTTCCCCCGGAATCTGGAACTCGCTTCCTTCAAGCATTAGAAGAATCCAAAACACGTCAACCTTCAAGAGGGAAGCAAAGATCTTCCTAATGAGCAAATTCCGACCATAACCTACTACTGATCATCTACATCGTTGTCAGTTTCTAGGTGTTGCCTAGTCCTTTTCAGGTATGGATTCAGCTTACTCCAGAAGGATCCCAAAGGTACCATAACAGACCTCCCAACTGATCAGGGAGTTAGTGACAATTAGAAATGGCAGAGGCATTTGACACAACAGGACAGTAACGTACATAACGGTAAGCTTTCTAGATAGCTATGAGTGAACTTAGGCTGTACATTACTATACTTAATTGGTCCTACTGTTGTTACTGTCATACCCACTTATGAAATGTACTCATTGTTACTGTGCTTTGATACTTCCTCTTTCTGTTATGTTTTAAATGGTTGATGATATGTAATTGGAAAGCGCTCTGATACCCATGGGTCATGTTTGTGCTACATAAAACTCAGAATAGAATAAAAAATATAAAAAATAAAATAACATTCCCACACAGAAATGTGAAGTAAATGTGATTATTTTAGCTAAATTGGTGGTTTACAGGGGATTCTGTGTAAGAAAACATTGGGATCCAGACAAGTCACACCTCCCTGGACTTCCCTGGGTGTCTAGTCTTAAGAAATGTCTGGGTTTGGTAGGTTTCCCTATAGGGCCGCTGAGCCTGGGACCAAAAACACAGGTGACCCCCTTGAAAGACCAGGTAATTTTGTGAAAGATCATTTTGATGTCTCTGCAACACATTTTGGGCCCTTCCCTATCGCGGGCGACTTGGACTACCCTCACAAGTGAAGTTACATTTTTATCGGGAGACTTGGATAATGCTGTGTGGTAGGAAATTAGTGCCGGCCCAGTGATCCCACAACATTACCACACAGAAATGTGAGGAAAATGTAATTTTTTTAGCTAAATCTGAGGTTTGAGAGGGTTCTGGGTAAGAAAACTAACTTTGGTGGATCCATGCAAGCCACACCTCCATGGACTTAACCACGTGTCTAGTTTTCAGAAATTTCTGGTTTGGTATGTTCTCCTAGATGGCCACTGAGCCCAGGACAGAAAATACATGTGACCCCCTTGCAAAACAAGGTTGCTTTGCAATCTATAATTTTGATGCCTCCATAATATGTTTTGGGCCATTGCCTCTCAGGAGCACTTGCCCACCCACACAAGTTAGGTTGAATTTGTATCAGGAGACCAGGGGGAACGCGGGGTGGTAGGAAATTTGTGCCATTCTGGTGATTTCAAAACATTCTAAACATTCTAAAGAATTTAAACATGCAAGCCCATATCAAATCAATGGCGAAAAGTGCCAATTTTCACCTGTACAACCTTAGAAGGTTGAAACAAATCACCCCCTGCACCACCCCCTACACTGCCCAAACACCACTGCACTGCCCTAAACCCTGAAACACCACCCCCTGCACCACCCCTTACACTGCCCGAACACCACTGCACTGCCCTAAACCCTGAAACATCACCCCCAGCACAACCCCCTACACTGCCCGAACACCACTGCACTGCCCTAAACCCTGAAACACCACCCCCGCACGACCCCCTACACTGCCCGAACACCACTGCACTGCCCAAAACCCTGAAACACCATAACCCTGCACGACCCCCTACACTGCCCGAACACCACTGCACTGCCCTAAACCCTGAAACACCACCCCGCACGACCCCCTACACTGCCCGAACACCACTGCACTGCCCAAAACCCTGAAACACCACCCCCAGCATGACCCCCTTTACTGCCCGAACACCCCTGCACTGCCTCAGACCCTGAAACACCACCCCCAGCACGACCCCTACACTGCCCGAACACCACTGCACTGCCCTAAACCCTGAAACACCACCCCCTGCACGACCCCCTACACTGCCCGAACACCACTGCACTGCCCTAAACCCTGAAACACCACCCCTGCACGACCCCTACACTGCCCGAACACCACTGCACTGCCCTAAACCCTGAAACACCACCCCCAGCATGACCCCCTACACTGCCCGAACACCACTGCACTGCCCTAAACCCTAAAACACCACCCCCAGCACAACCCCTACACTGCCCGAACACCACTGCACTGCCCTAAACCCTAAAACACTACCCCCAGCACGACCCCCTACACTACCCGAACACCACTGCACTACCCTAAACCCTAAAATACTCCCCCCAGCATGACCCCCTACACTACCCGAACATGACTGCACTGCCCTAAACCCTCAAACACTTCCCCCAGCACGACCGCCTACACTACCCGAACACCACTGCACTGCCCTAATCCCTAAAACACTCCCCCCAGCACGACCCCTTACACTACCCGAACACCACTGCACTGCCCTAAACCCTAAAACACTCCCCCAGCATGACCCCCTACACCACCCAAACACCACTGCACTGCCCTAAACCCTAAAACACTACCCCCGCATGACCCCCTACACTACCCAAACAACAATGCACTACCCTAAACCCTAAAACACTACCCCCTGCACGACCCCCTACACTACCCAAAGACCACTGCACTACCCTAAACCCTAAAACACTACCCCCACACGACTCCATACACTACCCAAAGACCACTGCACTACCCTAAACCCTAAAACACAACCTCCTACACTACACAAACACCACTGCACTACCCTAAACCCTAAAACACTACCCCCAGCACGACCCCCTACACTACACAAACACCACTGCACTACCCTAAACCCTAAACCCTAAAAAACTACCCCCAGCACGAACCCCTACACTACCCACACACCACTGCACTACCCTAAACCCTAAAAAACTACCCCCAGCAGTAACCCCTACACTACCCAAACACCACTGCACTACCCTAAACCCTAAAACACTACCCCCAGCAGTACCCCCTACACTACCCAAACACCACTGCACTACCCTAAACCCTAAAACACTGCCCCCAGCACGACCCCCTACACTACCCAAACACCACTGCACTACCCTAGACCCTAAACACTCCCCCCAGCACAACTCCCTACACTACCCAAACACCACTGCACTACCCTAAACCCTAAATCTACCCCAGCATGACCCCCTACACTACACAAACACCACTGAACTACCCTAAACCCTAAAACACTACCCCCAGCACGACCCCCTTCCCTACCTAAACACAACTGCACAATTTGTTACAGGCGTTGCGACACAGGCCTGTGGTGCTTACTGGAAGTACCTGGTGGGCTAGTTGGGCCCCAGGGACCCTCAGGATTCAAGGTGACCTAATCCCCCAACTTAAAACATGCCACGGGCGCGTTTGCACAGTGGTCAAAGGAGGGGGCGGGGCCTCAGGTGACATGTGCGCAAACACGCCCTGTGGTGCGTTTTAAGTTGGGGAATTAATTCCCCTTGAATCCTGAGGGACCCTGGGGGCGAACTAGCCCACCAGGTACCTTCAGTAAGCACAACAGAGTTGCGTTGCAGAGAGGTGAAAAAAGGTGCATGGCCTCGGAACGCCTCTCTGCAACTCAGCTCTGTGGTCCTAACTGTAGGTACCTGGGGGGCTGGTTGGGCCCCAGGGACCCTCAGGATTCAAGGGGACTTAATCCCGCAACTTAAAACGTACCATGGGGCGCGTTTTAAGAGGTAGTTTTAATCCCCCTGCCCTATTATGTACTAGGGACTTACAGAGGAGGTCATGCTAATCACAGGGGTACCCCAACGCATAGTGTTCCCTAGTGTATGTAGGTGTTTTCACTGTATTCTAAGTGTCTTTTAGCATAGCACTGGCTCTGGTTAGTCAGAGTCAGTTACCACCAGTACCCGTCTGAAAAAGTTGTGGGCACAGGATGATTTTGCAACAAGGCCTCTTTCTGCTCCTCTGTTGGTTCTTTCTGCACATCTTTTGCTTCTTCCTGCACTTTTCTTCGTCTTTGTGGACTTCTGTTGCTTCTTTCTGCAGATGGATACAGACATTCACCCAGTTTAGTCACTAACCCATGCATTCAGTAAGATACGTTTAATCACTCACTTATAGAGTTAGTCACGCACCTACTAAATCATCCATACAGACACTTATACACCCACTCATTCTTCAATACACCTTTCCCTATATATATTAAACATATTTAAACTTTACAGAAACACACAGTCACTGGATGATGTCATCAGTGATGTCATTTGAGATGTCATCAGTGATGTCATCAGTGATGTCACTGACCATGTCATGAGTGATGTAATATGTGACATCATCAGCAGTGCATTGCGGGGGCGCGAGTTATAGTTATAACGGGGGAATTTCACGGGTTTTGTACGAGTGCAATGTCCAAATAACTATAACTGTCCCTAAAACCTATGGTTTTTTCAGTGAATTTGTAAGGCTTTTTAAATGCAAATTTCTAACTATAACGTGTCTTAAACCTATGGTTTTATCAGTGAATATATATATACACATATATATATACACACATTATCTACTGGCGGTCGCCAGTAGATAGTTATAGTTAGGACCTATTTTCCATAGGAAATCCGCAACATTCTATTTGAAATAACGTTGGCGCCGGTTGACGAATCTTCGCGAAAGTTTCCAACTTGTTGGGGCGCTCCGGTCCGCTCCTATCCTGAAAGTCTCGGGGTGATTCGTCAAGCGGGGGCCGAGAAAAAAGAGGGGTCCCAAAACGTGTTTTCCCCATGCAATTTTCCATAGGAACCTTTAGTCGCAGCTACAGCCCGAACTGCTGAACGGAATTACACCAAATTTGGCAAAAAGGTAGCCCTCGGTTCAGAGTCGTGCCTTTTGGTTAAATGGTGTAAATCCGTTCAGTAGTTCCTGAGAAAATCACATATATATCTGGGCGGAGCCTAACCACACATGTCATTGTGAGATCTGATTGGCTGTCAGCACTTCATCCTGGAATTGCTGGCAGCCATCTTGGGACCAATATACATGATAGTACCCCATTGAAATGCATTGTAGTGAATCAAAGATTTTGAGGGTTACCAAAAGGAGAACTATAAAGGGTGATAACAGACTTTAGTTACATTAGAATTCATTTGTTGATGGTACCATACTAATTTCAGGAATTGTGGTGTGTTCTAAGGTTATTTTACCCTGTGAAAAACCTTCTGCTGCGATATCATGAATCCTGTTTGAGAGAAAACTATTTTCACATGCTTGTCCCATAGAGTTTTGGAAGGTGCTCCAGAAGCTAAAATGAGAGCATATTTTCTGTAAATTCACATTATCTTTCTCAGTCATGTGAGAATGAAGTCCGACATTCTCAGTAAAACATGTACATCCAACAAGGGCAGAGACTGTCAGTTGATCCCTTTTGTTCTACTGCAGCTTCCCACAGTGTTCCAAAGAACAACTAGAGCGCTAACAGCCTTACTTATGACAAAAGTATGGCACACCTGAAGCCATCTTGATTGGAATAAACTGGTTATACTTAAAACATTTAATTTAAAAAGGAACACAATGATGAATCATTTTGTCATAGAAATTATGGTTAGTGCTGTAGAAAGAAAAATTAACACATGTTTTAAATGAGATCTCATCTATCTTCCTGTTATATTTCAACAGGAGCCACCTGCCAGTTGATGCCTTTGTGTTCTACTGCAGCTTTCCAGAGTGTTCTAAAGAACAACTAGAGCGCTAACAGCCTTACTTATGATAAAAGTATGGCACACCTGAAGCCATCTTGATTGGAATAAACTGGTAACACTTAAAACATTTAATTTAAAAAGGAACAAAATGATGGGGTTCATTTTGTCATAGAAATTATGGTTAGTGCTGTAGAAAGAAAAATAATGACATGTTTCAAGTGTGATCTCAAATATCTTCCTGTTATATTTCAACAGGAGCAGCCTGTCAGTTGATGCCTTTGTGTTCTACTGCAGCTTCCCAGAGTGTTCTAAAGAACAACTAGAGAGCTAACAGTCTTACTTATGACAAAATTATGGCACACCTGAAGCCATCTTGATTGGAATAAACTGGTAACACTTAAAACATTTAATTTAAAAAGGAACAAAATGAGGGGGTTCATTTTGCCATAGAAATTAACAACATTCCCAGCACGACCCCCTACACTACACAAGCACCACTGCACTACCCTAAACCCTAAAACACTACCCCCAGCACGACCCCCTTCACTACCTAAACACAACTGCACTACCCTAAACCCTAAAACACTACATCCAGCACGACCCCCTACACTACACAAACACCACTGCACTAACATAAACCATAAAACACTACCCCCAGCATGACCCCCTACACTACACAAACACCACTGCACTACCCTAAACCCTAAAACACTACCACCAGCATGACCCCCTACACTACTCAAACACCACTGCACTACCCTAAACCCAAAAACACTATCCCAGCACAACCCCCTACACCACCCAAATACCACTGCACTACCCTAAACCCAAAAACACTACATCCAGCACGACCCCCTACAATACCCAAACACCACTGCACAACCCTAAACCCTAAAACATGACCCCCTACACTACACAAACATCACTGCACTACCCTAAACCCTAAAACACTAGAACCCAGCACGACCCCCTACAGTACACCAACACCACTGCACTACCATAAACCCTAAAACACTACCCCCTATACTACACAAACACCACTGCACTACCCTAAACACTAAAACACTACCCCCAGCACAACCCCCTACACTACACAAACACCACTGCACTACCATAAACCCAAAACACTACCCCAGCACTACCCCCTATACTACCCAAACACCACTGCACTACCCTAAACCCTAAAACACTACCCCCAGCATGACCCCCTACACTACACAAACACCACTGCACTGCACTACCCTAAACCCTAAAACACTACCCCCAGCACAACTCCCTACACTACCCAAACACCACTGCACTACACTAAACCCTAAATCTACCCCCAGCATGACCTCCCACACTACACAAACACCAATGCACTACCCTAACCCCTAAAACACTACCCCCAGCACGACCCCCTACACTACACAAACACCACTGCACTACCCTAAACCCGAAAACACTACCCACAGCATGACCCTCTACACTACACAAACACCACTGCACTACCCTAAACCCTAAAACACTACCCCCTACAGTACACAAATACCACTGCACTACCCTAAACCCTAAAACACTACCCCCAGCATGACTCCCTACACTACACAAACACCACTGCACTACCCTAAACCCCCTACACTATACAAACACCACTGCACTACTCTAAACCCTAAAACACTACCCCCAGCACAACCCCCTCACAACACAAACACCACTGCACTACCCTAAACCCTAAATCTATCCCAAGCACGACCCCCTACACCACCCAAACACCACTGCCATACCCTAACCCCTAAAACACTACCCCCAGCATGAACCCCTACACTACCCAAACACCACTGCACTATCCTAAACCCTAAAACACTACCCCCAGCACTAACCCCTACACTACACAAACACCACTGCACTACCCTAAACCCTAAAACACTACCCCAGCACTACCCCTACACTACCCAAACACCACTGCACTAACATAAACCCTAAAACACTACCCCAGCACAACCCCCTACACTACACAAACACCACTGCACTACCCTAAACCCTAAAACACTACCCCCAGCACGACTCCCTACACTACCCAAACACCACTGCACTACCCTAAACACTAAATCTACCCCCAGCACGACCCCCTACACTACCCAAACACCACTGCACTACCCTAAACCCTAAAACACTACCACCAGAATGACCCCCTACACTACTCAAACACCACTGCACTACCCTAAACCCTAAAACACTACCCCAGCATGACCTCCTACACTACCCATACACCACTGCACTACCCTAAACCCTAAAACACTACCCCCAGCACGACCCCCTACACTACTGCACTATCCTAAACCCTAAAACATTACCCCCAGCACGACCCCTACTCTTCCCTAACACCACTGCACTACCCTAAACCCGAAAACACTACCCCCAGCATGACCCCCTACACCACCCAAACACCACTGCACTACCCTAAACCCTAGAAAAGAAACCCCCACCCCATGCCCAATTCCCCTTACCTCTCACTCCTCGTGGTTCCTCTCTCCTCGTGGGTCCTGCTTCACGTCGTCTCTGAGGGGCGGTGCACGTCGTTGTGAGGAAACGGAACAGCCTCTGTTTCCTTACAACGACGTTGATCATCTACATATTTTTTAGAACGTATGGTCATTTACCATACATACCTTTACAACAAAATTTGTTGTAAAGGCATGCGTGGTAAATGACCATGCGTTCTAAAAAAATGCGTAGTAATGACTTCGCGAAGTACAACGCATGCGTGGTAATGCATGCGTTGTAATGGTATTGCAAAGTAAAAAAGTTGTTGTAACGGCTGCTTACCGATCGAAGCTGGCCCCTGTTCTTCAGTGAGACGTTTATTTGATTAATTAGGAGGAAGGAATGTGTTTTTTTTACCGAAAAGTGCATTCCCGGCTGTTGTATTGTGAAAGTGTCCGCGTGGCCTGGTTTCACTTCCGGTGAGAGAGTGAAAGAGTCTGTTTGGATCTAAAGGAGTTCTGTTGTTGGACGGGGCCGGCGCGAAACGTCATCAGAAAACATAGCTAATGGAAAGCGTCCTCCCTGAAGTGTGGAGCAGTGCCATGAGAGGTGAACGAGTGTGTGTCCCACCGCAGTATGACCGTACCGCGTGACCCATGTGCCGCCTCCAGGGTACGGGAGGCAGAAGCGGCATCACAGGTCCTCTTGAAGATCGTTGTAGCACTAATTCTACATTTTGGTACTAGGGCATTTTAACTTCGTTGTTCCTGCCAGATACAAAGAGAAGATCCTGTGTTATTCAGTGCCCTCGTTACCTTTTTTGTGGGTTGTGGTGCTTGTCACTTCGCTGCCCCGCCGGTGCACACGACTGGGCATCCCACCTCGTGTGCCATCTGCAGGGCCTCTGCCCGCTGATCACTGGTTTTGGTTTCTGGAGTGGCAACATAAACAGTTGCTCCCAAAGGACTAGCCTGAACACTTAGGTAAATATCCCCTGCACCAGCATTCCACGGAAATTCTTTCCTAGCTCTCCCACGTCAACGAGGACGTCATAATAGCACGGCTCCGCTCGCGACACCGTATGATGTCATCGGAGCCATAAGAGGACCTCGTCGGCGTGCTGACGTCAGTTCCACCCATTTTTTCCGTGCCACCGAGGCGAACAGGCAGACCGAGACATTTTCACATGTATACATAGTATAATAAATATATATATATTCACTGAAAAAACCATAGGTTTCAGGCACGTTATAGTTAGAAATTAGCATTTAAAAAACCTTAGAAATTCACTGAAAAAACCATAGGTTTCAGGCACGTTATAGTTAGAAATTAGCATTTAAAAAACCTTAGAAATTCACTGAAAAAACCATAGGTTTCAGGGGCGTTATAGTTAGTTGGACATTGCACTCGTACAAAACCATAGAAATTCCGCCGTTATAGTTAGTTCAGCTAACTATAACTCGCATGCCCGCAATGCACTGCTGATGACGTCACATATTACATCACTCATGACATGGTCAGTGACATCACTCATGACATCACTGATGACATCTCAAATGACATCACTGATGACATCACTGATGACATCACCCTTGTGATAGAGTGGCAGACCTCCTCTCACCCTAATATAACCTTTGATACACACACTCAAAAATACAAACTGACATTTTCAAAACAATGGACATACCAATACCAGTTACAACACACCTATTCAGTTATTCCAAGATCTACACACACATCCACTCATTCACCAACAGTCCCTATACAGTCACTCATAAGCAATACGTAACTGAAATGAAGTATA
>CAWUFW010029577.1:0-18783 GCA_963921515.1 Calotriton arnoldi
AAGGAGCGGTTCCGTCACAAGCACAGCCCAACCAATGCTCATGACGGAACCGTTCCGTCATGAGCATCGAAGGGGCTAAACCTGCCAGGAATTCCTTCGTGAATTCCTGACAAGAGAAAGTGATATAAATTCAATTGTATACTTACATTTACAATCAAACTTACCATTGTGTTTAGGTTCCATGGTCCATGTCAGTTAATAG
This sequence comes from Calotriton arnoldi, assembly GCA_963921515.1. Taxonomy (NCBI): domain Eukaryota; kingdom Metazoa; phylum Chordata; class Amphibia; order Caudata; family Salamandridae; genus Calotriton; species Calotriton arnoldi. The sequence continues at coordinate 203 of CAWUFW010029577.1, forward strand.
AGGTGTCCTTCCAACAGTCTCTTTTTGTGTTTACACCTCCAGTGATGGAGAAACAACCAAAAGAAGACAGTCAAAATGGGTGGGGGATTCCTACGTGTGTAATGGTGATTCTCTCAAGTACAGAGTTACTGAGAGGATCAAAAATGAAGCCACCCCGCTGCTGCGGGTTGAAAGGGAAAAAGACCCTTTTCTTTTAATTGCTCTCACTCACTCTAGTAGTGACATGCTTCATTATCGGGCCATCCCGACTCCTACAGGTCGGGGTGGGCTCAACCATTTTTCAGGGAGCACTTAGAGATATTTTGAAAGGGGGCGTACCATTAAAGATAAAATTCCTCATCCACTCCTAAAGAAATCTTTAATAGTGGAGTGGGAGGGAAGGTTAAAATATATACAAACGGGTGTTAGGATGTGATGGTCCTATGACCCTAAAATCAGCACCAACATGTTTCAGCCCTTCTTAACTGGCCTCAAAAAGTCCAAGGCTTTCGTCAGGGTGGGACGTAATGAGGTTACTTCCCCCAGAGACATGAGTGCATGTATGCTATTTGCCAAGTGCACTTCAACTATTAAAAAGAAAATGGAACAAGCCTAATACTTGCCACCGGTCTGGATGAGGAATTACCGATACAGAAAAAAGAAAAGACATAATTTGCATACGTTATTATGTTCAACGTTGTCAGCATTGGGTCACCATCTTCACGCGGTCCCCCCTGGATCCATTGTAGTGATGGTGTCGGGGTGTCACCCACATTCCAATAGTTTATATCAACAACATGCTGCTGTGGTTAAATCATACGAATTTCGCGTTTTTGCCACACCATATACACTTCAGTGGCTTTCACAAGTGGTATGGGTAGTGCATGCATGCATTATTTCATCCACAATTAACTTCCATTCATCCCATCGGTTTATCTCACCACATTCACTCACATCATGGATAGGTAATTACGGTATTCTTGAAACTCACCCCAACAACTCGGGGTTAATGATTCTCAAGGGAGCGCAGGAGGGAGGTCTTGTAGTAACACACTGTGGGTGACAAAGTAATGATAGTGATATTGTTAGAGAAATTAAGGCTCCGGCGAAAATGCAGATGAGAACGAGATGCGTTCTAGCGTCTAGACGTATATATCCCACCGCTCAAACTGCTGCCGCTCTTGTTAGATAGATTATAGACACTTACTTCGTCAAAGGTCCTTCCCTCCTGGAACCTACATGTACTCGTGCTCCCCGGCTTGTGCGACTTGTTCTATGCCAGGTCGGGCGTTAAATGCTCTGTCTTTCGCGCTTCCGTGGGCTCTCGTGGCAAGGTACGACACGCCTACTATGTACTGTGCTCGTTGTCGGATGGCTGTTGCTACGGACTCTCCCGACGTAATGGTAACAGCGCTGTGACAAGGAGGGATAGTCCTGACACGTGTACCCCGTGACCTCACGCGGTCCGGTAAGCCACGCCTACTGTGTGTGGTGCTCTCTGTTGGTTGGCTGTTGCTATGGACTCATCCCATGCCCTGGTAATGGCCCTGTGATGAGCAGGTGTAGTCTTGGCGTGTGCGCCACTCCCAACGAATGCCAGGGGAAAGATCAGCACACAGGTTGCAACATAACCACATTTATGTAATGCATACAGGGTATTACCGTAAGCCTGCATAATAGATGCCTGCAAATTATACAGGGAACTTAAAATGGTGTATAATTGTCCAATTCCAAAAATTGTTAATGCGTGTCATTTATGCACACCCGTGTTGTCTATTTACAAATGGGGAGTATAAAGAGATTCATATGATGAGGTTATTATAGCCCCATTGGACCTGTCCCTAGGGGTCAAGTTCTGGGTATTAATTGATTTTGTAGGGGTTCGTCCCACGTCCTAATGGTGTCGTCATGATGAGAACATTCCATCATGGTGAAAGTGCCTCCCCTTGTGTGCATCGGGTGTTGAGCCGGTGTGTGTTTAAAAAGTGTTATCTACTCTAATGTTTAGGCATGCTCAGATTTATGCACATGTCTAGAGTTCCTAAGCTGTTGATGACTCATGAATATATCATTGCCTAACCAGATTTATACATCTATTGCATTACAGTTCTGTCTTTCTCACTAAGATGAGTATAGCGGATTTACCTTGTGCAGGTAACCCCCTCATGGTATATGCCCGTCTCGTGATCTATTATTTGTTAAGAGCATTAAGTTGGTTCCATGGTATGTCATCATTTAGGCCCCGTACGTAGGTCTTGAGGTGGTGTACCCACCGCTGTTCCTTCAGTAGCAATGTTTTGGGTGCTATTCGAGGGGGTGACTTTCTCAATGATGTTCCATTGCAAGTCTGTGTCTGTATGCTTTTTTTCAAGAAAGTGTGCTGTCAGTTTTGTTGTAACGCGACTGCATCTTATGGTACTTCTATGTTCATTTATGCGGATATTAATCTTGTGGCTAGTCATCCCGATGTATTTGAGCCCGCAGGAACATGTAATCACATAAACCACATTAGTACTGTTACAGTTTGAATGGGATCTCTACTACCATGGAGTTCTCATTCCAAGGTCCAACGTACTTGTGTGTGATGTGAATGAGCATATAGAACAATTACCACATGGGAAATGCCCCTGGACTGGGGGTAGATTCCACAGAGTGTTTTGTGCTGTAGCGTTTTTTTTACTCGTGTCACTATGAAACACACTGTTCCGGATACTCTGATTTTTCCGAAATGAAAACATGGGTTTTTCAAATTCCAGTGTGTTTGACGTGAGAATGCGCCAATGTTTATTGACTGTCTGTTTGACGAAGTTCGAACCGGTGCTGTAGGTTGTGACACAGATAAGGTTCGTTTTCTCTGGCCGGTCAGTTTTCTCCAGGAGGGATTCTCTTGGAATGTTGCGCACCCTCTTTTTGGCTTTGTTGACAATATCGGCTGAGTATCTCCTAGATTTTAGTTTGTTAGCCAGATTATCGGCTTCTTTCTTGTAATCTTCCAATCTGGAGCAGTTGCGGCGTATGCGCATGAACAGTCCCACTGGGAGGTTCTCCCGGATTGCTCTTGGATGGGCACTCTCAACGTGCAACAAGCTATTTCGGTCTGTCGGTTTTTAATATAATGATGTATAAAGTTTGCCTTCTTCTGCAACAATGTTCACGTCTAGAAAGGAGACTCTACTCTTGTTGTGAGTCATTGTGAATTTTAGATAGGGGTTTCTGTCATTAATCCAATCATTGAAGGAATCTGGGGAGGTACTTTGGTTGTTCCATATAACCAAGATGTCGTCTATGTACCTGATCCAGATTGTCAGTGAAAGGGTTGTTATTCCATATGTTGAGGTCTTCAAACCATCCCATATACAGGCATGCCACACTTGGGGCAAGTGTACTGCCCATGGAAGTCCCATGGAATTGGAGATAGAATTTGTCTTCAAAGCAGAAAAAGTTTTCTGTCAAGGCTAATTTGGCTACTTGCATAATCCAGTCTACTGGTGCCTTCCATTGCCACGCTTCGTTAAGTAATATGTCTTGGATAACACAGAGGCTTTCTTCTTGGGGGATACTCGTATAGAGTGATTCCACATCCAAGCACAGCAATGTCTCAACCTCAGGGTCGTAGGTTATGTCTTTAAGTATGGTCAGAAGGTGAGTGGTGTCTTTAACGTAGGATTTTGCTTTTGTAACCAATGGTCTCAGGTACCAATCTACAAACTGGGACAATGGTTCCAAAACAGACCCAATCCCGGAGACTATCGGTCTTCCTGGTGGTGGAGTGCGTCCCTTGTGTATCTTTGGTATGGTGTAGAATCGCGGGACTCTTGGGTCTTTGGCTGTCAGAAACTCCTTCTCTTTATGATTAATCCATCCTCTCTCAAGTGCTGTGTCCAGTAATGGGCCAATCTTTTGTTGTATCTTGCTCGTTGGATCACTACGAAGGATAGTATAATTTCTTTCTTCCTGTAAAAGTATCAAGCATGCTGCTCTGTAATCGTCTTTCTCCTGGATCACGATGGCACCCCCCTTGTCGGCAGGTTTCACCACTATATTCTCCTTCATGGCAAGTGTTTTCAGGGCGGATGATTCTTGTTTCGATAGGTTGTTAAACCCATTAGGTTTTGGTTGGAAGTTCTCGATGTCCTTAAAGACTGCTTTCTTGAATGCCACAATTTCTGGGGGTATAGCAGACAGAGGTGGGTTAAAGGTAGACTTCTTCTTCAGGTTAGTGTAGCCTTCTTCCTTAGGTTGTTCTGGTTGATTCATGAAGAAGTTTTTAAAGCGGATTTTTCTAAAAAACTCAGCTAATTTGCATCTAACTGTAAACTTGTCCATAGTTGTGGTAGGGACAAATCCTAGCCCCTTGTTGAGGACATCAAGTTCACCCTTTGTTAGTTGCTCTTTAGACAGGTTGACCACCAGGTCTACTGGTTGCTCGGGCCCGCCTGTCCCTGGTCTCTTGTTTTGCTCCTTGTATTGGTTCCGTCTGGTGCGTCGTCTTGCCATTGTACTCTTCGTGCCCTCCGACCTCTTTTCTCTCGTCGGCCACCAAACCCTAACAAATGCTGGTTTGGGTGGTTTGGCTGGTAATTTGGCATGTTTGGTGGTATATTTTGTGGTATCGGTGGTCCTTGATATGGTGGGGGGATGTAGCCCCCTGGCCAGTACATCATCTGATGGTTCTGAAATGGGGGGTTTGCAAAATTACCCCTTTGGAAACGTCTGCAGCCTCTTCTGTTTCTGCTGGAGGCCGAATTATCACTGGACCACTCATCCGTATCTGAGTGTATCGATCCATTGTCACTCTTCGCCTATAGGTCAGTGTCTGACTCGTCTTTCTTATTGTGCCCATCTTTAGTGTAAGGATATACTCGTTCATGGGAAAATTTCTTCAGATCTTTTTGAAGATTTGTAATTTTACTCTGGAGTAAGAAGTCCTTGTGTTGTGCGATCTCTTTATTTACTTCTTCAAGTTTTTTCTTGAATACCGAGAAATTTATCTGTGCGTTTAAGTTGTCTTCGCTGACTTTTATTTTAACCAGCATAGCCTCCGAGATGGGTTTCGCAGTGTTAATGATGAGTATTAGCCAATCGCGTGTGCATCGCCACGCGATTAGTGACCATTCCTTTCTAAAGAGGGGATCCTGTAGAAAGATGCGTGGTTCGTTGGTTACAATGAGTACTGTGGGAGCAGCATTCCCACGCAGGTACTGTCATTATTACACCATGTAGTAAAGTCTTCATCTGTTCCCTCTTAAGTTCTTTCATCTCATCCCAGTTCTGGGCCTGACTAAGGCTTTGGGTGATATTGGTGTCTAGGAGTAGAGAGGGTGCTGCCAGGATGAGGGACGCCATCTCATCTGTGTAAGCGAGGCCTGTTTGTTCTGTCATAGTAAGTGAATTTGTCGATGTGCGAATGATGGTGAGAAACGATGGAGAGATAGAGTTTACTGTGAGACAGAAAGGGGGACTAGTTCAGTCAACCAGGAAAGAAACCACTACAGCTGTGCGCTGAACAAGAGTCTGTTTCACAGATTCTAGGACCATAGGTGTCCAAGGCGTGTAGAGAGGTCCTCAGTCACGAGGATAGAAAGGACATGTCCTCCCTCTTTTATATACTATTAACCCAACAAAATGTCCTTCCCACGGTCTCTTTTTGTGTTTACACCTCCAGTGATGGAGAAACAACCAAAAGAATACAGTCAAACTGGGTGGGGGATTCCTACGTGTGTAATGGTGATTCTCTCAAGTACAGAGTTACTGAGAGGATCAAATATGAAGCCACCCGCTGTTGCGGGTGGAAAGGGAAAAAGACCCTTTTCTTTTAATTGCCCTCACTCACTCTAATAGTGACATGCTTCATTATCGGGCCATCCCGACTCCTACAGGTCGGGGTGGGCTCAACCATTTTTCAGGGAGCACTTAGAGATATTTTGTAAGGGGGCATACCATTAAAGATTACGGGGCATATCTACAAGGGCTTTATCTCCACTTTTTTGGCTTATAAAGCCAAAAAAGCTGAGATAAAACTATCGCCCTATTAACAAGAGGGTGCTAACATGCATTGGCGCATGTTAGCACCCTTTTACCCGACGTCTCCCTTTGCATATCTAATGAGATGCAAAGTGGGCGTCACTGGGCAGTACAACCTTGTAAATATCGCTGATGTGCACATCGCGATATTTACAAGGCTGCCAACGCATTTTAGCAGACGTTAGTTTTGGGCGAAAACCGCTGTTTTCGCCGAAAACTAACGTCTGCTAAAATGCAGACTTAGGCATACCTAATATGGGGATGGATTGTGCTGATACGACCACAGGGTCGTATCAGCAAGGTTATCGCCATTTTGCAGGGAACATCGCTGGAAAACCAGCGATGTTCCCTGCAAAACGGCGATTTCCCCCGCTATCGCTGGTAATTATATCGCCCTGTGGAAATGCGTTGTAGATAACGCGCTACCAGGGCGATATAATCAAGCGATAGACGGCGATAAGTAGAAAAGCGCTAAGCACGCTTTGCGTTGACTTATCGCCGTCCTCGTAGATATGCTCCTACGGGGCATATCTACAAGGAGCTTTATCTCCGCTTTTTTGGCTTTTAAAGCCAAAAAGCTGAGATAAAACTATCGCCCTATGAACAAGAGGGTGCTAACATGCATTGGCGCATGTTAGCACCCTTTTACCCGACGTCTCCCTTTGCATCTCTAATGAGATGCAAAGTGGGCGTCACTGGGCAGTACAACCTTGTAAATATCGCTGATGTGCACATCGCGATATTTACAAGGCTGCCAACGCATTTTAGTAGACGTTAGTTTTGGGCGAAAACCTCTGTTTTCGCCGAAAACTAACGTCTGCTAAAATGCAGACTTAGGCATACCTAATATGGGGATGTATTGTGCTGATACGACCACAGGGTCGTATCAGCAAGGTTATCGCCGTTTTTCAGGGAACAACGCAGGAAAACCAGCGATGTTCCCTGCAAAACGGCGATTTCCCCCGCTATCGCTGGTAATTATATCGCCCTGGGGAAATGCGTTGTAGATAACGCGCTACCAGGGCGATATAATCAAGCGATAGACGGCGATAAGTAGAAAAGCGCTAAGCGCGCTTTGCGTTGACTTATCGCCGTCCTCGTAGAAATGCCCCAAAATTCCTCATCCACTCCTAAAGAAAATTTTAATAGTGGAGTGGGAGGGAAGGTTAAAATATATACAAACGGGTGTTAGGATGTGATGGTCATATGACCCTAAAATCAGCACCAACATGTTTCAGCCCTTCGTAACTGGCCTCAATAAGTCCTAGGCTTTCGTCAGGGTGGGACGTAATGAGGTTACTTCCCCCAGAGACGTGAGTGCATGTATGCTATTTGCCAAGTGCACTTCAACTATTAAAAAGAAAATGGAACAAGCCTAATACTTGCCACCGGTCTGGATGAGGAATTACCGATACAGAAAAAAGAAAAGACATAATTTGCATACGTTATTATGTTCAACGTTGTCAGCATTGGGTCACCATCTTCACGCGGTCCCCCTGGATCCATTGTAGTGATGGTGTCGGGGTGTCACCCACATTCCAATAGTTTATATCAACAACATGCTGCTGTGGTTAAATCATACGAATTTCGCGTTTTTGCCACACCATATACACTTCAGTGGCTTTCACAAGAGCTATGGGTAGTGCATGCATGCACTATTTCATCCACAATTAACTTCCATACATCCCATCGGTATATCTCACCACATTCACTCACATCATGGATAGGTAATTATGGTATTCTTGAAACTCACCCCAACAACTCGGGGTTAATGATTCTCAAGGGAGCGCAGGAGGGAGGTCTTGTAGTCACACACTGTGGGTGACAAAGTAATGATAGTGATATTGTTAGAGAAATTAAGGCTCCGGCGAAAATGCAGATGAGAACGAGATGTGTTCTAGCGTCTAGACTTATATCCCGCCGCTCAAGCTGCCGTTCTTGTTAGATAGATTATAGGCACTTACTTCGTCAAAGGTCCTTCCCTGCTGAAACCTACATGTACTCGTGCTCCCTGGCTTGTGCGACTTATTCTATGCCAGGTCGGGCGTTAAATGCTCTGTATTTCGCGCTTCCGTGGGCTCTCGTGGCAAGGTATGACACGCCTACTATGTACGGTGCTCGTTGTCGGATGGCTGTTGCTACGGACTCTCCCGACATAATGGTAACAGCGCTGTTACAAGGAGGGATAGTCCTGACGCGTGTACCCCGTGTCCTCACGCGGTCCGGTAAGCCACGCCTACTGTGTGTGGTGCTCTTTGTTGGTTGGCTGTTGCTATGGACTCATCCCATGCCCTGGTAATGGCCCTGTGATGAGCAGGTGTAGTCTTGGCATGTGCGCCACTCCCAACGAATGCCAGGGGAAAGATCAGCACACGGGTTGCAACATAACCACATTTATCTAATGCGTACGGGGTGGTACCGTAAGCCTGCATAATAGATGCCTGCAAATTATACAGGGAATTTAAAATGGTGTATAATTGTCCAATTCCAAAAATTGTTAATGTGTGTCATTTATGCACACCCGTGTTGTCTATTTACAAATGGGGAGTATAAAGAGATTCATATGATGAGGTTATTATAGCCCCATTGGACCTGTCCCTAGGGGTCAAGTTCTGGGTATTAATTGATTTTGTAGGGGTTCGTCCCACGTCCTAATGGTGTTGTCATGATGAGAACATTCCATCATGGTGAAAGTGCCTCCCCTTGTGTGCATCGGGTGTTGAGCCGGTGTGTGTTTAAAAAGTGTTATGTACTCTAATGTTTAGGCATGCTCAGATTTATGCACATGTCTAGAGTTCCTAAGCTGTTGATGACTCATGAATATATCATTGCCTAACCAGATTTGTACATCTATTGCATTACAGTTCTGTCTTTCTCACCAAGATGAGTATAGCGGATTTACCTTGTGCAGGTAACCCTCTCATGGTATATGCCCGTCTCGTGATCTATTATTTGTGAAGAGCATTAAGTTGGTTCCATGGTATGTCATCATTTAGGCCCCGTACGTAGGTCTTGAGGCGGTGTACCCACCGCTGTTCCTTCAGTAGCAGTGTTTTTGGGTGCTATTCGAGGGGGTGACTTTCTCAATGATGTTCCATTGCAAGTCTGTATGCTTTTTTTCAAGAAAGTGTGCTGTCAGTTTTGTTGTAACGCGACTGCATCTTATGGTACTTCTATGTTCATTTATGCGGATATTATTGCGGGTAGTCATCCCGATGTATTTGAGCCCGCAGGGACATGTAATCACATATATCACATTAGTACTGTTACAATTTGAATGGGATCTCTGCTACCATGGAGTTCTCATTCCAAGGTCCAACGTACTTGTGTGTGATGTGAATGGGCATATAGAACAATTACCACATGGGAAATGCCCCTGGACTGGGGGTAGATTCCACAGAGTGTTTTGTGCTGTAGCGTTTTTTTTACTCGTGTCACTATGAAACACTCTGTCCCAGATACTCCAATTTTTCCGAAATGAAAACATGGGTTTTTCAAATTCCAGTGTGTTTGACGTGAGAATGCGCCAATGTTTATTGACTGTCTGTTTGGCGAAGTTCGAACCGGTGCTGTAGGTTGTGACACAGATAAGGTTCGTTTTCTCTGGCCGGTCAGTTTTCTCCAGGAGGGATTCTCTTGGAATATTGCGCACCCTCTTTTTGGCTTTGTTGACAATATGGGCTGGGTATCTCCGAGATTGTAGTTTGTTAGCCAGATTATCGGCTTCCTTCTTGTAATCTTCCAATCTGGAGCAGTTGCGGCATATGCGCATGAACTGTCCCACTGGGAGGTTCTCCCGGAGTGCTCTTGGATGGGCACTCTCAAAGTGCAACAAGCTATTTCGGTCTGTAGGTTTTGAATATAATGATGTATAAAGTTTGCCTTCTTCTGCAACAATGTTCACATCTAGAAAGGAGACTCTACTCTTGTTGTGAGTCATTGTGAATTTCAGATAGGGGTTTCTGTCATTAATCCAATCATTGAAGGAATCTGGGGAGGTACTTTGGTCGTTCCATATAACCAAGATGTCATCTATGTACCTGATCCCTAACCGTATCTTGTCAGTGAAAGGGTTGTTATTCCCATATGTTGATGTCTTCAAACCATCCCATATACAGGCATGCCACACTTGGGGCAAATGTACTGCCCATGGAAGTCCCATGGCATTGGAGATAGAATTTGTCTTCAAAGCAGAAAAAGTTTTCTGTCAAGGCTAATCTGGCTAGTTGCATAATCCAGTCTACTGGTGCCTTCCATTGCCATGCTTCGTTAAGTAATATGTCTTGGATAACACCAGGGCTTTCTTCTTGGGGGATACTCGTATTGAGTGATTCCACATCCAAGCACAGCAATGTCTCAACCTCAGGGTCGTAGGTTATGTCTTTAAGTATAGTCAGAAGGTGAGTGGTGTCTTTAACGTAGGATTTTGCTTTTGTAACCAACGGTCACAGGTACCAATCTACAAACTGGGACAATGGTTCCAATACGGACCCAGTCCTGGAGACTATCAGTCTTCCTGGTGGTGGAGTGCGTCCCTTGTGTATCTTTGGTATGGTATAGAACCGCGGGACTCTTGGGTCTTTGGCTGTCAGAAACTCCTTCTCTCTATGATTAATCCATCCTCTCTCAAGTGCTGTGTCCAGTAATGGGCCAATCTTTTGTTGTATCTTGCTCGTTGGATCACTATGAAGGATAGTATAATTTATTTATTCCTGTAAAAGTATCAAGCATGCTGCTCTGTAATCGTCTTTGTCCTGGATCACGATGGCGCCCCCCTTGTCGGCAGGTTTCACCACTATATTCTCCTTCATGGCAAGTGTTTTCAGGGTGGATGATTCTTGTTTCGATAGGTTGTTAAATCCATTAGGTTTTGGTTGGAAGACATAAACATATCTCCCTCCCTCCTTTCCAATCTTAGCTGTTCAATAAATCAGGCATCCCTCAACTTTCTACCATCACAGCCTTTCTCTTTAACAGTACCAGACATCATCATATTATTCAATCTGTTTTGCCACAACCATATGTTAATATTGATAAATACAATGTCGATGTACATCATGATATATGTAAATATAATAACAAACTCTCATCTCCGTTGTTGAAATCACCCAATATGTCCTCCCCCTCAACACCGAGTTCAGAAATACGTAGTCAGGCAGACCTTGCAACCTAGGCCTGAAGCAACTGATTGACAGATCACAGGTGGGGGAACACATAACCCTTAGACAAGTGCACAAACAGGAAAACCAAGATCGATCCCACAGATAGACAGCGACACCACAATTGGTCCCAATGAAATGCGTTTAGCCAGAGGGGCGTATGTTCCCAAAAATACCATGAAGTCAGATGCCACACTAAGGGCGTCATTACGATGCCGGACGGAAAAGCCCTCCGACCGCCATGGTGTCGGTAAAAATCCCCTCACATGGCACGCGGCATTTCCGTCGGCCAAATTACAATGCAACGTACGCAAAATCAGACTGCAGCGGATAGATGTCACAAAACACCGTCCACCACGTTCGGAAAAGCAGCAAATCCAACCACGGCAGACGGGGAAAGCTATACAATGGCTTGAAAAGACCGCTCCTGCTGCGGCATGACCGCATGCCCAATTACGATGAGAACGTGAAGCTGGAGGACCGAGCACTGCCATCCGACCATCTCGCACGCACACAGGCAAAATGAATGGCGTGCGGAACCAACCCCACAATAACGCGAAGTGTGCCTGAACTCCCTGCTGCCCTCAATCACAACACACACGCCACAATGACACACCCCAACCTGCTCCTGGTAGGGAAATCCATGCGCAGCATGGCAGAGACATCTGGACGACATCACCCATGTGGACACACCCACATACCACAGATGGAAACCAACCCCTACCTGGGCCAACAGCCCTGCACACCACAAGCCAAGACAGAGACTATAGTGCAGCAGGTGTGACTGAGTCTTGGTACTATAGTGCAGCAGGTGTGACAGAGTCTTGGTACTATAGTGCAGCAGGTGTGACAGGAAGTCTTGGTACTATAGTACAGCAGTGTCTTGGTACTATGGTGCACCAGGTGTGACAGAGTCTTGGTACTATAGCACAGCAGGGTCTTGATACTATAGTGCAGCAGGTGTGTTGACAAGTCTTGGTATTATAGTACTGGGTGTGCAGAGTCTTGGTATTATAGTGCAGCAGGTGTGACAGAGTCTTGTTGCTATAACTTTGGCAGAGGTCTGTGGTACTATAGTGCAGCAGGTGTGACAGAGTCTTGGTACTACAGTGCATCAGGTGTGACAGAGTCTGCGGTACCATAATGCAGCAGGTGTGACAGAGTCTTATTATAGTGCAGCAGGTGTGACAAGTCTTGGTATTATAGTGCAGCAGGTGTGCCAGAGTCTTGGTACTATAGTACAGCAGGGTCTTGGTACTATAGTGCAGCAGGTGTGACAGAGTCTTGGTATTATAGTGCAGCAGGTGTGACAGAGTCTTGGTATGATAGTGCAACAGGAGTGAGTCTTGGTACTATAGTGCAGCAGCTGTGACAGAGTCTTGGTATATAGTGCAGCAGGTGTGACAGAGTCTTGTTGCTATAGTGCAGCAGGTGACAGGTATTAGTATTATAGTGCAGCAGGTGTGACAGAATCTTGGTACTATAATGCAACACAGTTGTGACAGAGTCTTGGTACTATAGTGCAGCAGGTGTGACAGAGTCTTGGTACTAAAGTGCAGCATGTGTGAGTGCAGCAGGTGTGCCAGAGTCTTGGTGCCTATAGATGCAGCAGGTGTGCCAAGTCTTGGTACTGTTAGCCTGTGGGGTCTTGTTGCTATAGCGCAGCAGGTGTGACACATTCTTGTTATTGGTAGCAGGTGTGCAGAGTCTTGGTATTATAGTGCAGCAGGTGTGCCAAGAGTCTTGTTGTTATAGTGCAGCAGAATGACCTTCAGTCTTGGTACTAATGTGCAGCAGGTGTGACAGAGTCTTGGTATTATAGTGCAGCAGGAGTGACAGAATCTTGGTACTAATGTACAGCAGGTGTGACAGAGTCTTGGTATAGTGTAGCAGGGAGGGACAGAGTTTTGGTATTATAGTGCAGCAGGTGTGACAGAGTCTTGGTATTGTTAAGCAGCAGGTGTGACAGAGTCTTGGTATGATAGTGCAGCTTGGAGTGACCAGAGTCTTGGTACTATAGTGCAGCAGGTGTGACAGAGTCTTGGTACCTATGGTACAGCATGTGTGAGTGCAGCAGGTGTGACAGAGTCTTGGTACTATAATTCTGACAGGTGTGACAGAGTCCTTCCGATGCTATAGCACAGCAGGGTCTTGGTACTATGGTGCAGCAGGGTGTGACAGAGTCTTGGCACTGCAGTGCAGCAGGTGTGACAGAGTCTTGGTACTATAGTGCAGCATGTGTGAGTGCAGCAGGTGTGACAGAGTCTTGGTACTATAGTGCAGCAGGTGTGACAGAGTCTTAGGTACTATAGCACAGCGGGTCTTGGTACTATAGTGCAGCAGGTGTGCCAGGTCTTGGTACTATGGTCACAGCAGGGTCTTGGTACTATAGTGCAGCAAAAGTGACAGAGTCTTGGTACTATGGTACAGCAGGGTCTTGGTATCATAGTGCAGCAGGTATGACAGAGTCTTGGTAGCAGCAGGTATGACAGAGTCTTGGTACTATGGTGCAGCAGGTGTGACAGAGTCTGGGTATATAGTGCAACTTGGGTGTGACAGTCATGGTATTATAGTGCAGCAGGAGTGCCAGAGTCTTAGTACTATAGTACAGCAGGGTCTTGGTACTATAGTTCAGCAGGTGGGACAGAGTCTTGGTATTATAGTGCAGCAGGTGTGACAAAGTCTTGGTGCTATATTGTCAGGTGTGACAGAGTCTTGGTATTATAGTGCAGCAGGTGTGCAGAGTGTCCAGTACTATAGTACAGCAGGGTCTTGGTACTATAGGCAGCAGGTGTGACAAGTCTTGTTATTTTAGTGCAGCAGGTGTGCCAGAGTCTTGGTATTATAGTGCAACAGGTGTGCCAGAGTCTTGGTACTATAGTACAGCAGGGTCTTGGTACTATAGTGCCAGGTGGGACAGAGTCTTGGTACTATAGTGCAGCATGTGTGACAGAGTCTTGGTACTATAGTGCAGCAGGTGGGACAGTCTTGGTACTATAGCACAGCAGGTCACAGTACTATAGTGCAGGCAGGTGTGAGAGAGGCTTGGTATTATAGTGCAGCAGGTGTGACAGAGTCTTGGTATGATAGTGCAGCAGGAGTGACAGAGTCTTGGTACTATAGTGCAGCAGGTGTGACAGAGTCTTGTTTTATAGTGCAGCATGTGTGAGTGCAGCAGGTGTAACAGAATGCTGGTACTATAGTACAGCAGGGTCTTGGTACTATAGCGAGCAGGTGTGACAGAATCTTGGTATTATAGTGCAGCAGGTGTGCCAGAGTCTTGGTATTATAGTGCAGCAGGAGGGCCAGAGTCTTGGTATTATAGTGCTGCAGGAGTGACAGAGTCTTGGTGCCTAATGTGCAGCAGGTGTGACAGAGTCTTGGTATTATAGTGCGGCAGGTGTGACTGAGTCTTCAGACGTAGATGCAACAGGTGAAAAAGGGTCTTGGTATCATAGTGCAGCAGGCGTGCCAGAGTCTTGGTACTATAGTACCTTGGGGTCTTGGTACTATAGCGCAGCAGGTGTGACAGAGTCTTGGTATTATAGTGCAGCAGTTGTGCCAGAGTCTTGGTATTATAGTGCAGCAGGTGTGACCAGAGTCTTGGTACTATAGTGCAGCAGGTGTGACAGAGTCTTGGTACTATGGTACAGCAGGGTCTTAAGTACTATAGTGCAGCAGGTGTGACTGAGTCTTGGTACTATAGTGCAGCAGGTGTGACAGAGTCTTGACACTATGGTGCAGCAGGTGTGACAGAGTCTTGGTACTATAGTACAGCAGTGTCTTGGTACTATAGCATTCTTTCCAGGTCAATGACAGAGTCTTGGTATAGCACAGCAGGGTCTTGGTACCCTGGTGCAGCAGGTGTAGGTGGAGTCATACAATTATTATAGTACTGCAGGTGTGCCAGAGTCTTGGTATTATAGTGCAGCAGGTGTGACAGAGTCTTGGTACTATATGCTGGCAGGGTCTTGGTACTGCCATTACGCTTAGATTGTGACAGAGTCTTTGATACTACAGTGCATCAGGTGTGACAGAGTCTTGGGTACTATAATGCAGCAGGTGTGACAGAGTCTTGGTATTATAGTGCAGCAGGTGTGACAGAAGTTCTTGGTATTATAGTGCAGCAGGGTGTGGAAGTCTTGAAGACACTATGGTACAGCAGGGTCTTGGTACTATAGTTGCAGCAGGTGTGACCCAGGTCTTTTCTTGGTATTATAGTGCAGCAGGTGTGACAGAGTCTTGGTAGTGTATTGGTGCAGCTTGGGAGTGACAGGTCTTGTTTTATGGTGCAGCAGCTGTGAGGAGAGTCCTTGGTACTCTGGTGCAGCAGGTGTGACAGGTCTTGCCCAGGCCTTATAGTGCAGCGGGTGTGACAGAGTATTAGTAGTATTTATAGTGCAGCAGGTGTGACAGGTCTTGGTACTATAAATGCAGCGGTTAACGGAAACGGGAGAATGTAGTACTATATTTTGTGGGTTCTTGTTATAGTGCAGCAGGTGTGACAGAGTCTTGTTATTATACTGCAACAGGTGTGGAAGCCTTGGTCTTGGTACTATAGCACAACAGGTCTTGTTATAATTAGCAGGTGGGCTGCAGTGCTGGTAATTATAACTGCTTGATCAGCAGTACTATAGTGCAGTAGGTGTGACAGAGTCTTGGTATTATAGTGCAGCAGGTGTGACAGAGTCTTGGTGCTATATTAAGCAGGTGTGACAAGTCTTATTATTATGAGTACAGCAGGTGTGGAGATCTTGGTACTATGGCACAGCAGGGACTTGTGTATAGTGCAGCAGGTGTGACAGAGTCTCGGTATAGTGCAGCAGGTGTGAGAGGTCTTGTGCTGTATAATTGCAGTGGGTGTGGCAGAGTCTTGGTATTATAATGCAGTGGGTGTGACCTTGAGAGTCTTGATGATATAGTGCTGCCCAGGTGTGCCAGAGTGTTATTGTTATTGCAGCAGGTGGCCGTGAGTCTGGTACTATAATGCAGCAGGTGGCAGCAGAGTCTTGGTATTATAGTGCAGCAGATGTGCCAGACTCTTGGTATTATAGTACAGCAGGGTCTTGCTACTATAGTGCAGCAGGTGTGACAAGTCTTGGTACTATAATGCAGCAGTGTCTTGGTACTATAGTGCAGCAGGTGTGACAGAGTCTTGGTATTATGGTAGCAGGAGTGACAGAGTCTTGGCTAATGTTGCAACAGGTGTGAAGGAGAAGTCTGTAGGCCATTATAGTGGGCAGGAGTGACAGGGCTGGTACTATAGTGCAGCAGGTGTGACAGAGTCTTGGTACTATAGCACAGCAGGGTCTTGGTACTATAGTGCAGCAGGTGTAGCTAAGAGTCTGGCTATAATTAGATGTGACAGAGTATTGATATTATAGTGCAGTGGGTTTGACAGAGTCTTGTATTATAGTGCTGCAGGTGTGGCAAAGTCGTGGTTGTTATAGTGCAGCAGGTGCGATAGAGTCTTGGTATTAAAGTGCAGCAGGTGTGGCAGAGTCTTGAGACCTTGGTGCAACAGGTGAAAATGGTCACACGGTATCACTGGTGTGACAGGTGTGACAGAGTCTTGGTGCTATGGCACACAGAGGTCTTGGTACTATGGTGCAGCAGAATTAGTGAGTCTTATGCTATGGCCGCTGCAGGAGTGACAGTCTTGGTACTATAGTACAGCAGGGTCTTGGTATTGTAAAAGACTGCAGGAGGTGTGACAGTCCAGGTACTATACTTTGGCAGTCTTGGTACTATAGTGCAGCAGGTGGGCAGTCTTGATGCACCTGTGCACAGCAGGGTCTTATTTTCCATGTTTGTGGGTGTGACAGAGTCTTGTTATCTGCAGCAGGTTGTGACAGAGTCTTGTGCTATAGCCCCAGCAGGGTCTTGGTACCATAGTGCAGCAGGAGTGACAGACTCTTGATACTATGTGATGGCAGGTGTGACAGAACTCTTTGTTTCTGTACAGCAGGGTCTTGGTACTATAGTGCAGCAGGTGTGACAGAGTCTTGGTACTATAGCACAGCAGGTCTTGTTGCTATAGTGCAGTAGGTGTGACAGAGTCTTGGTATTATAGTACAGCAGGTGTGACAGAGTCTTGGTACTATAATGCAGCAGGTGTGACAGAGTCTTGGTAGTATAGTACAGCATATGTGTGCAGAGTCTTTGGTACTATAGCACAACAGACTTGTTACTATAGTGCAGCTCAGAGTGCTTAGAGTCTTGATGTGCCAGTGCAGTGGGTGTGGCAGAATGTGGTATTATATTACAGTGGGTGTGACAGAGTCTTGGTATAGTTGCTGTAGGTGCCAGTGTGAAGTATTCACTAGTGCAGCAGGTGTGACAGAGTCATTTTCATAATGCAGCAGGTGTGACAGAGTCATGGTATTATGGTCTGGCAGATGTGCCAGACTCTTGGTATTATAGTACAGCAGGGTCTTGGTACTATAGTGCAGCAGGTGTGACAGAGTCTCTGTATTATAGTGCAGCAACTGTGACAGAGTCTTGGTACTATCATACATCAGGGTCTTGGTACTATAGTGCAGCAGGTGTGACAGAGTCTTGAGCAGTATAGTGCAGCAGGTGTGACAGAGTCTTGGTACTATAGTGCAGCGATGTGACAGAGTCTTGGTACTATAGCACAGCAGGGTCTTGGTACTATAGTGCAGCAGGTGTGAAGCAGAGCTTGGTATTATGGTAGCAGGTGTGACAGAGTCTTGGTATGATAGTGCAGCAGGAGTGACAGAGTCTTGGTACTATGGTCTGGCAGGTGTGACAGAGAGTCTTGGTATATAGTGCAGCAGGTCTTGCTTTTCCTGGGCAGCAGGGTGACAGAGTCTTGGTATAAGCACAGCAGGTCTTGGTATTATAGTGCAGTGGGTGTGACTGGGTGTCTTGGTGCTATAGCTTTGGCAAGGACTTTGTACTATAGAGCAGCAGGGTGACAAGTCTTGGTACTATGCTTACTTGGTCTTGGTACTATAGTGCAGCCAAATTGTGTTGAAGTCTTTCGCGTATTATAATGGCGTGTGTGACAAGGTCATGGTACTACCTTTGTAGGTTCTTAGTACTATAATTGCAGCAGGATGCAAACAAGTCTTGGTATAATTACAACGGTACTTTCAAGTATTGGTACTATAACACCGCGAAATCTTGGTACTATGGTACAACAGGTGTGACAGAGTCTTGGTATTATAGTGCAGCTTGGTTGTGACGATCTTGAACTATATAATACAGCAGGAGTGACAGAGTCTTGGTATTATAGTGCAACCAGGTGTGACAGGTCTTGGTACTGTAACTGTAGGGTCTTGGTATTATAGTGCAGTGGGTGTAGCGAAGTCTTGGTATTATAGTACTGCAGGTGTGCCAGAAGTCTTAGTATTATAGTGCAACAGGTGTGACAGAGTCTTTGTACTATAGCAC
>CAWUFW010029578.1:0-18780 GCA_963921515.1 Calotriton arnoldi
GACGTCGCCCACGGTGAGACCAGGGTTGCGATGCGAAGCGGGGCGATGCGGTCTGCGGTGCAAACAGGTCACCGGCCAGGGATGGATTCGGTTGACGGAGTCGGTTGCAGTTCCCTTCCTCTGTGGCAACTGAAACAGCGTTCCAGAAGCGGTACCCAGAGGCTTGTGAAGTCTTTGTAGTCCCTGAGACTTCTTAACAGGAGGCCAGCTCGGTTCCTGGCCCTTGGAGATACTCAGCACAAGTTTGTAGAAAGTTCAGTCCAGTCCTTTCACTGCCCAAGGCAGAAGCAGCAGCTGCAGGCCAACCCAACAAAGCAACAACACAGCAAAGGGGCAGTACTCCTCCTGGCAGCTCTTCCAGCTCTTCGTCTTGGCAGGTTCCTTGATTCCAGCGAGATCTAAATTCATGGGGTCAGGGCCCCAATATTTATATCCCAAATTCCTTTGTTCTCTGAAGGCAGAGAGGCCTTTGCCTAGTCCAAACCAGTTCTGGAGCACTTTGTTGACAAGTCTCCGTCCCTTCTTTCAGTGAGTAGGCCAGGGACATCAGACGCACCACAGGAGGTGGAGCCAGCATTGTGGAGGAAGGCACTGTCCTATTCAGGGCCCAGGTGCGACCCCTCCCACCCATCTACAGGTAGATCTTGCTATTCAGCCCTGCGCTGACTCACCCTGTCTCCTGGCATCCCCCAGCCCCTGTCACTCACATTCCAGACAAGGAATACACAACCTCGCAGAGGCAGGCTTGGATGGTTAGACAAGAAAATACCCACTTTCTAAAAGTGGTATTTTCAAACACAGAATGTTAAAACCAACTTCACTAAAAGCTGCATTTTATCATTCTGAGTCCAGGCATACTAAACTCGAATTTCTACCATGTTCCCGGGGTCAGTTAGGATTATAAGCTGTAATAATCAAAACTGCCCGTTCTGGCCTAGGGGAACAGGTAGCCTTGCAATAGTGAAAAACGAACTAGGCTGTAATTCACTATCAGGACATGCCGCACACACCCGGGCATGTCCTACCTTTCGCATCACCGCACCCTGCCCACAGGAGTACCTTGGGCCTACCTTAGGGGTGACTAACATGTAGCAAAGGGAAGGTTTAGGGACTTGCAAGTGTGTGCACTTGCCAAGTCGGCTATGGCAGCCCAGGCTGCGCACAGGCTCTGCGATGGCAGGCCCGAGTTACACTTACGGGCTGTTTGCGTGGGTGGCACAATCCAGTGCTGCAGCCACCAACAGCATTTGGTCTATAGGCCCTGGCACTCGCAGTGCACTTTACAAGGGACTGACACATAAACCAAATAGGCCAATCATGGAAACACCAATCCATAACTACATTTTATACAGGAGCACTTGCACTTTCCCACTGGACCGCAGTGAGGAAAGTGCGCAGAATCATCACACCAGCAAAAACAGAGTCAAAACCGGGAGGTCAGAAAGCAAAAAGTCAGGGAAACACGCCAAAAGATGCCAAGTCTAACACATGTCCCCTCAGCTGAAAGTAGGGAGAACTACCCAACCCCATTGGAGTTCTCTTCACTAAGGCGGAAGAACCTGGACAGACCATCTGCGTTGGCGTGTTCTGTCACCAGGACGGTGTTCCACCGTAAAGTCCATTCCCTGTAGGGAGATGGACCACCTCAGCAGTTTTGGATTCTCACCCCTCATTTGCATCAACCATCTGAGGGCCTGTGGTCTGTCTGAACCCGGAAGTGAGTCCCAAACAGGTATGGTCTCAACTTCTTCAGTGCCCAGACCACAGCAAAGCTTCCCTTTCTATGGCACTCCACCTCTGTTCCCTGGGAAGTAGTCTCCTGCTAAGGAAGACTACAGGCTGATCCAGGCCCTCTTCGTTCAGTTGTGAGAGCACCGCTCCCACACCATGCTCCTGAAGCGTCAGTCTGCACGACAAATTCCTTGGAGAAGTCAGGTGCCTTGAGCACGGGCGCCGTGCACATGGCTGCCTTCAGGGCATCCAAAAGCTTTCTGGCAGGACTCAGTCCAGATCACTTTCCTGGGCTGCCTCTTAGGAGGTCAGCTCTGTTAAGGGAGCAGCGATGGTGCCATAGCCCTTAACAAATCTCCTATAGTAGCCGGTGAGACCTAAGAAGGCTCTCACCTCTGTCTGGGTCTTGGGGGCTCCCAAGCCAGAATGGTGTCAATCTTGGGTTGTAGGGCGCCACCTGGCCGCTTCCTACCTGGTGTCCCAAGTACACCACAGAACCCTGCCCGATCTGGCACTTACTGGCCTTGATCGTGAGGCCTGCACCTTGCAGAGCCCTCAACACTTTCTCAAGGTGCTGTAAATGTTCTTCCCAGCTGGAACTGAACACAGCAATGTCATCCAGGTAGGCGGCACTGAAATCCTCCAGCCCAGCCAACACCTGATTGACCAACCTCTGAAAGGTGGCAGGGGCATTCTTCAACCCAAAGGGCATCACCCGGAATTGGTAATGACCTTCTGGGGTTGAGAATGCTGATCTCTCCTTGGCCCCATCGGTTAAGGCAATCTGCCAGTACCCAGACGTCAAATCAAACGTGCTGAGGAACCGGGCAGCTCCCAACCGATCAATGAGCTCATCAGCTCTGGGGATGGGAGTGCGCGTCCAGTCCTGGTGACGGCATTGAGCCCACGGTAGTCCACACAAAACCGGAGTTCTGGAGTGGCACCGGGCGCCGCAGCCTTTGGGACCAAGACCACTGGGCTGGCCCAAGGACTGTGGGAGGGCTCAATCACCCCTAACGCCAACATCTTAGAGACC
Source organism: Calotriton arnoldi (assembly GCA_963921515.1). NCBI lineage: Eukaryota > Metazoa > Chordata > Amphibia > Caudata > Salamandridae > Calotriton > Calotriton arnoldi. The sequence continues at coordinate 2,768 of CAWUFW010029578.1, forward strand.
TCCTCCTTGATGCTGGCTCTGACCCGGTCAGTCAACCTGTAAATCTTGTGCTTCACAGGATGGCTGTCACCGGTGTCCACGTCATGGGTACACCAGTGAGTAACACCGGGGTCAGAGAGAACAGTGGGGCGAACTGTCCCAACAACTGGCGACAGTCCCCCTGCTGCTCCTGAGTCAGAGTAGGGAGAGGATCACACCCTCTACTGACCCATCATGCTCCTTGGTAGACAGGAGGTCAGGGAGAGCTCACTCTCCTCTTCCACCCCATCATCTGTCGCCAAGAGCATACTCACTTCGGACCTCTCGAAGTGGGGCTTGAGGCGGTTCACGTGAAGGACCCTCAAAGGGTTCCTTGGAGCCTGCAAATCCACCAGGTAGGTGACGTCACTTTTGCGCTCCTTTACCTTATATGGCCCAGTCCACTTGTCCTGCAAGGCACAAGGTGCCACTGGGGCCATGACCCACACTTTCTGCCCAGGTTGAAATTCGACCAGAGTGGCGTTCTGGTCATACCATCTCTTCATTTCTTCCTGGCTTGCTTCTAGGTTCGCCTGAGCGAGTTTCCTGAAGCGGGCAGTTTGGTTTCTAAAGGCCAGCATGTAGCTAAATACATCCTGGGGAGTTTTCCTGGGAGCCGCCTCCCAGCCTTCCTTTACCAAACTCAGAGGTCCTCTGACAGGGTGGCCATACAGGAGCTCAAAGGGGCTGTACCCAAGAGACTTCTGAGGCACCTCCCTGTATGCAAAGAGTAGGCATGGCAGAGAGGACGTCCCACTTACGCCTCATGGGTTCTGTTAGACCCTTGATCATGCCTTTCAAGGTCTGGTTGAATCTCTCCACCAGACCGTTTCCTTGTGGGTGGTAAGGAGTGGTGAACTTGTAGGTTACACCACACTCCTTCCACAGGGATGTCATATACTTCGATATGAAATTGGTCCCCCTATCAGAAACCACCTCTCTGGGGAATCCCACATGGGAAAAGATCCCCATTAACGCCCGGCCCACCACTGGCGCCGTCGTTGTCCTGAGAGGGATTGCCTCCGGGTACCGGGTGGCATGGTCCACCAAGACCAGGATGTACCTGTTGCCCATGGCTGTCTTGGGATCCAGTGGCCCCACAATATCCATCCCTACCCTTTCAAAGGGTGTTCCAACAACTGGAAAAGGTTGGAGAGGAGCTTTGACCTTCCTCCCACTCTTACCACTTGCCTGGCAAGTTTGGCAAGACCTACAGTGTGCATCTGACTGCCTTCGCATTTGGGGCCAAAAGAAGTGGGTGACAAGCCTGTCAAAGGACTTGTCCTGCCCCAAATGTCCTGCCAAAGGCACGTCATGAGCCAGACCCAGTAGGAAGGTCCTGAAGCGCTGGGGTACCACTCAGCACACGGGCTGACCCAGGCTCAGCAACCTTAGGCTCACTGTATAGGAGACCACTCTCCCAGTAGATCAGATGTGACCCGGACTGATTACCAGCTGCCTGGTCTGCAGCCTGCCGCCGCAGACCCTCCAGAGTAGGGCACTCGTTCTGCTCCCTGCAGAACTCCTCCCTGGTGGGACCCCCTTCTTGCTGCCAATGGGTCAGCTCAGAGATGTCTCCCAGTTCGGCTACCTGCTCCCCTGTAGGCACCGGGGCGTCCCCCTCGAGGTCCGCCTCCTCCCGGTCCGTGGGAACTTTGGGGGCCGGTTTCCCGCGCCCCTGCCCTTTCTCTTGGCAGGAACTTGGGCCACTGTTTCCAGGCTCCAAGTCCTCTTGATCACCCTTCCTGGCTGCCATTGACCGAGTAGACACGCATGCCCACTCTGGCAACCCAAGCATCTCCAAGTGAGACCTGAGCTCAACCTCCTTCCATAAGGACTGCTCCAGGTCGTTTCCTAGCAGACAATCTACAGGCATGGTAGGGCTCACAACCACCCTCAAGGGATCTGAGACCCCCCCATTCAAAGGGAACCTGCGCCACCATACATTGGCGCTCTGAGTTGTCTACAGCAACTACTTGGTGGAATGCTCCTGGGACTACTTGCTTCTCAGACACCAGGTGACACCGGACTGAGGTCACACTGGCTCCAGTATCTCTGAGAGCCTCTACCCTGTTCCCATTAATGGTCACCCAGGTGCTATATTTCTTTGTGTTAGGGGGCACCTGGTTTCCTGGGACCATCTCACTGTCCCCTAGTGAGACAAGGGTCATTTCTGCGGGATCCCCACCCTCCTGTGGGCACCCCTCCTCCCCAAGCGCTACACTAGCCAACACTTTGGACTGTCCACCGGTGGGTGGCTGTGTCCCCTTCGGGCACTTGGGGTCCCCCTTAAAGTGACCTACCTGGTCACATGCATAACTACTTGCGGGGGCCGGTCTCAACAGGCTTCCCTGTAGAGACCCCTTTCTTCTTATCACCGGGGGCTGGGAACCTTTACCCTGGGTACTAGTTTGGGGCCCTTTAGAGAACTCCTGTGCTTTACCCTTGTCCCCCACTTTTCTGCTGGGGACCCTGCCCACCTTTGGCTGAGTCTCCCCCAAACGCTTTCTTGTGGACCCTGGTACTCACCCAGCGGTCCGCTTCCATAGCAAGCTTCCTGGGGTCAGTTAGCTTACTATCAACTAGGTGCTGGCGCAGATCTGCAAAACATAGACTAGACAAGTGCTCCCATGCAATCAAGTTGTAGAGCCCCTGAAAATCTGTTACGCTACTGCCCTTCACCCAACCATCCAGAGACCTGCAGAACACATCCACACATTCCAACCAAGTGTTGGCATCAGACTTCTTACTGGACCTGAACTGATCCCTGTACTTTTCAGGAGTAAGACCATACTTCGTGAGAAGGGCATCCTTCATGTCAGCATAGGTGAGGTGATACCCTTACCCAAAGCTATCAGAGCATCCCTTGCTTCTTCCGGGAAAAGTGGCCACAATCCTGCTCCCCAATTCTCCTCAGGGACCCCATTCATGTGTATGGCTGCCTCATAACCCCTGAAACCACCTTTGTATGTCATCCCCTTTCTTGAACTCCTTGCCTACGTTCTTGGGAATGTGCACAATCCTGTCTGCCTTTCTGGACGAATTGCTGCCACCATCTGAGCCTGACTTACTCCTAAGTTCTAGCTCCTTCAGTTCTCTCTCATGCTCTAAGAGCATCTTCCTCTCCTCTATGGCCAATCTCTTTCTCCTCCCGCTCACTCTCCAGCCTGAGCTTCTGCAGCTCAAACTGCCTTGCCTCCCGTCTGTCCTCCAGCTCCTCTGGGGACAGACTGCTGCTGCCTGACCTGGCGGGTTCCCCCTACCCAAAAGCACATCCACCCTGGAAATAGGCTCCTCCACCTCCTCACTGAGATCACCAGGCTGCCCATTGGCATGTCTGGCTGCTACCCAGGCCCTCAGCGCCTTCTGTAGCTCCTCCTTCCTTGTGAGGCCTTTAATTTGGACTTTCAGGTTTTTACAAATCGCTCGTAACTCCTTTACGGCGTAGGATTCCAACCTGTCCTCCTCAAAGATAACTTCCAGAGATGCAACGGATGATGCAATTGATTCAGGCATGACAAAAGTCGTGAGTTGAAAACTGGCAAGATCAAAAATAGGCCAAAAGAAAAAGAACCAGTATGTGGTACGTAATGGTCTGCGATATGGTAGTAGTGCACACCAATCACTGTAAGTCAAGTGCAAACACAAGTCCTATCCTCACCGCTGACAACCAATGTTAGAAATGGGATCTCTAGTTGGCAAGGGCTTGCACCTTTGTCCAAGTAGGGACCCTTCTTCCTAGTCAGGGTAAGGGTTGTTACACTCGTGAAGTAACCCCTGCTCACCCTCGTGGTAGTTTGGCACGAGCAGTCAGGCTTAATTCAGAGGCAGTGTGTAAAGCATTTGCACATAACCAACAGTAATACAGTGTAAGCACTACAAACGGACACCACACCAGTTTAGAAAAATAACCAATATTTTATATACTCAAGACAAGACCAATTACGACAAAAATCCACAATACTATACTTTACGAATGAATACTTGATACGTTAACTTCTTCTTTGCAGGAATAGCACAAAGGCAAAGTTCGTACGAGTCGGTAGCTCCGTCCGAGCCTACCGTGATGCTGAAAACCCCAGAGTCTAACAGTTCCAGCCGACCGCGTCGATACGGGCCAGCAGAGTCGTGAACAGACTCGGTCACAGTACCTTTTCTCGTTGTGGCTGGTACGGAGTGTACGAGCCAGTCGGCGTTCGTCGCGGTTCTGCGGTGCAAGACGGAGCGATGCAAGGTGCGGTGTCCCTCGATGCGGTGCAGGCAGCGGCTCGATGAGCGTCGTGCAGACGGAGTCGGTGAGTCCAAGGCGTGCGATGCAGGGTGAGACGATGCTCGATGCGGTGCTGACAGGTTGCGATGCAGGCGACCTAGCCGGAGTGCGGGAGCTGGCGTCGGACAGCGGTGCGAGTCGGAGCGGTGCGTCGCAGACGTGCGGCGGTGCCCCAAATGCGGTGCGGTCACGACTCTTGAGCCAGTTGCAGCGACCCGCGCCGGTCGGGTCCGGTTGGTTCAGTGAAGCGATGCGATGCGAACTGCGGTGCCCACAGGTCACGGTGCAAGCAGCGGCTCGATGTTGGCGGCGTCGGACGTCGCCCACGGTGAGACCAGGGTTGCGATGCGAAGCGGGGCGATGCGGTCTGCGGTGCAAACAGGTCACCGGCCAGGGATGGATTCGGTTGACGGAGTCGGTTGCAGTTCCCTTCCTCTGTGGCAACTGAAACAGCGTTCCAGAAGCGGTACCCAGAGGCTTGTGAAGTCTTTGTAGTCCCTGAGACTTCTTAACAGGAGGCCAGCTCGGTTCCTGGCCCTTGGAGATACTCAGCACAAGTTTGTAGAAAGTTCCTAGTCCTTTCACTGCCCAAGGCAGAAGCAGCAGCTGCAGGCCAGCCCAACAAAGCAACAACACAGCAAAGGGGCAGTATTCCTCCTGGCAGCTCTTCCAGCTCTTCGTCTTGGCAGGTTCCTTGATTCCAGCGAGATCTAAATTCATGGGGTCAGGGCCCCAATATTTATATCCCAAATTCATTTGTTCTCTGAAGGCAGAGAGGCCTTTGCCTAGTCCAAACCAGTTCTGGAGCACTTTGTTGACAAGTCTCCGTCCCTTCTTTCAGTGAGTAGGCCAGGGACATCAGACGCACCACAGGAGGTGGAGCCAGCATTGTGGAGGGAAGGCACTGTCCTATTCAGGGCCCAGGTGCGACCCCTCCCACCCATCTACAGGTCGATCTGGCTATTCAGCCCTGCGCTGACTCACCCTGTCTCCTGGCATCCCCCAGCCCCTGTCACTCAGCATTCCAGACAAGGAATACACAACCTCGCAGAGGCAGGCTTGGATGGTTAGACAAGAAAATACCCACTTTCTAAAAGTGGTATTTTCAAACACAGAATGTCAAAACCAACTTCACTAAAAGCTGCATTTTATCATTCTGAGTCCAGGCATACTAAACTCGAATTTCTACCATGTTCAGGGGGTCAGTTAGGATTATAAGCTGTAATAATCAAAACTGCCCGTTCTGGCCTAGGGGGAACAGGTAGCCTTGCAATAGTGAAAAACGAACTAGGCTGTAATTCACTATCAGGACATGCCGCACACACCCGGGCATGTCCTACCTTTCGCATACACCGCACCCTGCCCACAGGGGTACCTTGGGCCTACCTTAGGGGTGACTAACATGTAGCAAAGGGAAGGTTTAGGGACTGGCAAGTGTGTGCACTTGCCAAGTCGACATGGCAGCCCCAGGCTGCGCACAGGCTCTGCGATGGCAGGCCCGAGTTACACTTTACGGGCTGTTTGCGTGGGTGGCACAATCCAGTGCTGCAGCCCACCAACAGCATTTGGTCTATAGGCCCTGGCACTCGTAGTGCACTTTACAAGGGACTGACACATAAACCAAATAGGCCAATCATGGAAACACCAATCCATAACACATTTTATACAGGAGCACTTGCACTTTCCCACTGGACCGCAGTGAGGAAAGTGCGCAGAATCATCACACCAGCAAAAACAGAGTCAAAACCGGAGGTCAGAAAGCAAAAAGTCAGGGGAAACACGCCAAAAGATGCCAAGTCTAACATATGTGCACACATGCACCACATACACAGTTGTTGGACATCCAAGAGTATATATGGAAATGTGCCACTCCAAACACATGCCATCTCCTGCCACTGACTCAGTACATGTGTCAGGAAATGTGATGGGCAAAGTCTCTGTTGATATGCAGGTTTTGCTTCCATCACCAGACACTATGATGTCACTCATGTCCTGATAGACAATGCAACAATGGTGTGCATGCAGGACATATCACACCACTGCTGGATCACCCTTTGCGATTGGAATGTCATGGCACAAGCCTGTCTGGGAAGTCAGTGCATAACTGTCTCCTGTCACAGGGGCAGTGCATACACACAACACCAGTCTGCACTGTGTCACAATCAGGGGAGTTTTAGAAATGTAAGCTCCTGTAGCTGACAGGTGCACATGTGCACCCCTGGCCACCCACATCATGAGGACTGAGATGATCCCACGTCAATCAAATGAGACATTTGAGTGCCTGCAAACACAAATCCATACACATGAGCACTTCACCGTCTGATGAGAATGAACCAAAGCTGCCTGCACCTCAATGTTTCATACAACATTGTGCACAGTCAAGGGATCAGAGACCTATGCATTGTCCTATGTGCAGATCCCATAGTCATAACTCAGATGGCTGGCCACCCCAAATTGTTAAACACTCCAGGAGTCCAAATAGCAAGGCCACACCACAATGACACAGAGGCATACACCTGAGTGCACTCTTCACAATGCCCAATATGTATGCTGACACACGGGAGTGGGAGAACAGAGTGCCTTCGATGTACGGAGTAGGCATTACAGTCCAGGTCCATGTGCAACATGGTATTACCCTGAACACTAGGCAGGTGGCTATGCATGTGTCACACACATGATGTACATACTTCTGAGGCCCCTACCTTGGTCTCTGCAGCAGCATGGGTGGTGTGGCACACACCCCAGACATGTGGTGAGTCAGAGCAGCAATTGGAACACATATTAAAGCCATACCCAGAGTACATGTCAGATCACAGGCAATGTGAGCAATTGTACCACCCATGCAGCCCAACACAAATTACCTGTAACTGATGGTGTCCCCAACTTGAACCACAGGTAACTGCAAGTACACAGTACCCAAGTGACCTAAGTCACAGACTGTAAGGGCCACACCTGTGTATCAGATGAGGAGGGGGCATGACACAAGTGAGGGACATGAGTCCAGGACGACATGACAGTTGTACCTGTGAAGTGGAACCAGGCTAAAGGAGTGCATAGAGCATGTCAGTCATAGTACACAGTTGAGGCTATGCACTTACCCCCTCCTTGCTGCTGTCTGGCCTTCAGCTGCCCATCCAGGTCAGGGAAGGCCACCGCCAGGATCCGGAGCATGTGGGGGGTCAGGGTCCAGTGTCCGCCCACTCCTGCGAGGAGGCGACAGCTTCAGCTGGACCCTTGCGATCCTCCGGGTCCAGCCACGAAGGTCCTGCCACCTCTTCCTGGCAGTTGCGGATCCTGCGCCTGTAGACCCCACAGATCGTACTGCCCGGACGATGGTCAGCCAGATCTCCTGCTTCTGATGGGCATCAACCTGTGAGGATGACAAAGTGAAAAGGCCATTACTACACATGCAACTTTTCCGTGCATCACACAGTTGGATATACATGTCTCAATCACAGGGGCATATAGATCTACACAGGTAGTGCAGCTATGGCTATGAACAGTTTGCCAGCAGTTACTAAATGGTATCATTGCCTGGGAAGTAAAACCTTGTTGAATGCACGGTTACTGCACCTCTGCCTGTTCAGTGCATGTGACTACACACTTTGGGGGTGACAACTACTCAGTGAGCATGCTCCCACTGGTGTACACACTGTACGTCTTGCTAGTCAGACAACATGCACAATTAGTAAGGCAGTGGACAGCACACTCACCTGCTCCCCTGGTTTCCCCATACAGCTTGCTGTACTGTGGAAGGAGGCTGTCCAGCAGGGCCTGGTTCCTCCTCAGTGCTGAAGGCTGGGGCTCTATCCACAGTGCACGTGCCATTGCAGTAGCCAGAGGATGCAGAGACAGCAGCAGTGGTGGTGGCAGATGTCGTCCTGGAGCATGGTAGTGCAGGCAAGTGAGCACTCAGGGGAACAGCCAGCATTATATGTGTGCTGCAGAGGCAGATACTGTCCCATGTGTCCAAAGTGATAGGTCCAAGTCGCTTTTGCATCTTCTGAATCTGGCCAATCCATGGAATTGCACCACTTATACACGCCCACAGCATCCTTCAAAAGTTTAACATCATGACACCCAAGAATTAGCAACATTGTTGTGGCTGGCCAACTGAATTCACTGCATCCGACTCGTTACAAGCTTCGAAACGCGTCCGTTACCATGTCAGCACATAGCCAATGCGTGCGCATCGATCGGTCCATTGCTGTACAACGCGTATTTCGAAAACAACACGCATCCAGTCCACATCATATGCAATGGCCAATGCGTGCGCACTGATCGGTCCATTGCTGTACAACGCGTATTTCGAAAAACAACATGCATCCGTCCACATCATATGCAATGGCCAATGCGTGCGCACCGATCGGTCCATTGCTGTACAACGCGTATTTCGGATGACAACACGCATCACGTCTACATCATATGCAATGGCCAATGCGTGCGCACCGATCGGTCCATTGCTGTACAACGCGTTGATTTCGAAAAACAACACGCATCCGTCCACATCATATGCAATGGCCAATGCGTGCGCACCGATCGGTCCATTGCTCTACAACGCGTATTTCGGATGACAACATCGCATCCATCCACATCATATGCAATGGCCAATGCGTGGCGCACCGATCGGGTCCATTGCTGTACAACGGGTATTTCGAAAAACAACACGCATCCGTCCACATCATATGCAATGGCCAATGCGTGCACACGGATCGGTCCATTGCTGTACAACGCGTATTTTGGATGACAACACGCATCCGTCCACATCATATGCAATGGCCAATGCGTGCGCACCGATCGGTCCATTGCTGTACGATGCGTCCCTGTACAAGTCACTCGCATATGTCACCATGGTTGTCACTGGTGAGCGTATGCCAGCCACATTTACTTGGCAGGGACTCAGGGGCACACCTACAACACCACAGCCTGTCCACACTGTATCCTAAGGCATGTAAGGCTGCATTACCTTGTGTGTGTATGGGGGTCAACATGTGGTTTTTGGGTGGCACTTGGGGCAGCCACTCCCAGGCTGTGCACGTGTTCATGGGGACAGAATCCTTTGTGTGTTGTGCACATGACCACTGTGATGTGCAACTGTTCATTTCCGAGCATGTGGCATGGTCACATTTCCAGGTTGTGTATGTGTATGTCATGTCACATACCCCCTGAGTCCCATGTGGGAAGGTATGTACGTCACAGGGTGACCCATTGCCACAATAGTGATGGCCCTCCACAGTCTCTGTGCATGTTGTGTTTCCGATGTCTCTGATTCCATGTGCACAATGGGAGACAGTCTCCACATCCACGTTGTTTGTGCATGGACTTTGATGTTGTGCGTGTGTGTGTCACAGACGTCCATGTCTGTCCTGCAGAGGCAACAGGAGCCACTACCTGTGGGAGTCATGGTTGTTTGCTGACGTGTACATGATACGCCATGTCATGCCAGTGTCCATGTGGCAATACAGGATCCCTGGAAGACATGGCTTGGCAGTTCGGGCTGGACTGTTCCCATGAGGCACAGGGTCAGACTGATTTGCATATGGCCATGTCTGAACTGGGGTGGTGGAGTGAGCTAAAGAATGATGATGGATTAAACCCAGATCAGTTGACTGGGGGTGAGTGTTTGATTGGCTCAAGCGTTCCGTCCATCGTCCCCTTTTGTATCGCTTTGTCGCCCTAAGTTGGCGGGGGTATGCCCAGACGTGGGTCCCTTGCTCACTTTGCCACTGGATTCAAGCAAGCCTGGCTGATGACGGCTGAAATGCCAGAAACCGGTCCTAGGATGCTTGTTTCCCGGTCCAGGGAAGACATGGCTTGGCAGTTCGGGCTGGACTGTTCCCATGAGGCACAGGGTCAGGACTGATTTGCATATGGCCATGTCTGAACTGGGGTGGTGGAGTGAGCTAAAGAATGATGATGGATTAAACCCAGATCAGTTGACTGGGGGTGAGTGTTTGATTGGCTCAAACGTTCCGTCCATCGTCCCTTTTGTATCGCTTTTGTCGCCCTAAGTTGGCGGGGGTATGCCCAGACGTGGGTCCCTTGCTCACTTTGCCACTGGATTCAAGCAAGCCTGGCTGATGACGGCTGAAATGCCAGAAACCGGTCCTAGGATGCTTGTTTCCGGTCCAGGGAAGACATGGCTTGGCAGTTCGGGCTGGACTGTTCCCATGAGGCACAGGGTCAGACTGATTTGCATATGGCCATGTCTGAACTGGGGTGGTGGAGTGAGCTAAAGAATGATGATGGATTAAACCCAGATCAGTTGACTGGGGGTGAGTGTTTGATTGGCTCAAACGTTCCGTCCATCGTCCCCTTTTGTATCGCTTTTGTCGCCCTAAGTTGGCGGGGGTATGCCCAGACGTGGGTCCCTTGCTCACTTTGCCACTGGATTCAAGCAAGCCTGGCTGATGACGGCTGAAATGCCAGAAACCGGTCCTAGGATGCTTGTTTCCGGTCCAGGGAAGACATGGCTTGGCAGTTCGGGCTGGACTGTTCCCATGAGGCACAGGGGTCAGACTGATTTGCATATGGCCATGTCTGAACTGGGGTGGTGGAGTGAGCTAAAGAATGATGATGGATTAAACCCAGATCAGTTGACTGGGGGTGAGTGTTTGATTGGCTCAAACGTTCCGTCCATCATCCCCTTTTGTATCGCTTTTGTCGCCCTAAGTTGGCGGGGGTATGCCCAGACGTGGGTCCCTTGCTCACTTTGCCACTGGATTCAAGCAAGCCTGGCTGATGACGGCTGAAATGCCAGAAACCGGTCCTAGGATGCTTGTTTCCGGTCCAGGGAAGACATGGCTTGGCAGTTCGGGCTGGACTGTTCCCATGAGGCACAGGGTCAGACTGATTTGCATATGGCCATGTCTGAACTGGGGTGGTGGAAGTGAGCTAAAGAATGATGATGGATTAAACCCAGATCAGTTGACTGGGGGTGAGTGTTTGATTGGCTCAAGCGTTCCGTCCATCATCCCCTTTTGTATCGCTTTGTTCGCCCTAAGTTGGCGGGGGTATGCCCAGACGTGGGTCCCTTGCTCACTTTGCCACTGGATTCAAGCAAGCCTGGCTGATGACGGCTGAAATGCCAGAAACCGGTCCTAGGATGCTTGTTTCCGGTCCAGGGAAGACATGGCTTGGCAGTTCGGGCTGGACTGTTCCCATGAGGCACAGGGTCAGACTGATTTGCATATGGCCATGTCTGAACTGGGGTGGTGGAGTGAGCTAAAGAATGATGATGGATTAAACCCAGATCAGTTGACTGGGGGTGAGTGTTTGATTGGCTCAAACGTTCCGTCCATCGTCCCCTTTTGTATCGCTTTTGTCGCCCTAAGTTGGCGGGGGTATGCCCAGACGTGGGTCCCTTGCTCACTTTGCCACTGGATTCAAGCAAGCCTGGCTGATGACGGCTGAAATGCCAGAAACCGGTCCTAGGATGCCTGTTTCCGGTCCAGGGAAGACATGGCTTGGCAGTTCGGGCTGGACTGTTCCCATGAGGCACAGGGTCAGACTGATTTGCATATGGCCATGTCTGAACTGGGGTGGTGGAGTGAGCTAAAGAATGATGATGGATTAAACCCAGATCAGTTGACTGGGGGTGAGTGTTTGATTGGCTCAAGCGTTCCGTCCATCATCCCCTTTGTGTATCACTTTGTGTCGCCCTAAGTTGGCGGGGGTATGCCCAGACGTGGGTCCCTTGCTCACTTTGCCACTGGATTCAAGCAAGCCTGGCTGATGACGGCTGGAATGCCAGAAACCGGTCCTAGGATGCTTGTTTCCGGTCCAGGGAAGACATGGCTTGGCAGTTCGGGCTGGACTGTTCCCATGAGGCACAGGGTCAGACTGATTTGCATATGGCCATGTCTGAACTGGGGGTGGTGGAGTGAGCTAAAGAATGATGATGGATTAAACCCAGATCAGTTGACTGGGGGTGAGTGTTTGATTGGCTCCAGCGTTCCGTCCATCATCCCCTTTGTATCGCTTTGTTCGCCCTAAGTTGGCGGGGGTATGCCCAGACGTGGGTCCCTTGCTCACTTTGCCACTGGATTCAAGCAAGCCTGGCTGATGACGGCTGGAATGCCAGAAACCGGTCCTAGGATGCTTGTTTCCGGTCCAGGGAAGACATGGCTTGGCAGTTCGGGCTGGACTGTTCCCATGAGGCACAGGGTCAGACTGATTTGCATATGGCCATGTCTGAACTGGGGTGGTGGAGTGAGCTAAAGAATGATGATGGATTAAACCCAGATCAGTTGACTGGGGGTGAGTGTTTGATTGGCTCAAGCGTTCCGTCCATCATCCCCTTTTGTATCGCTTTGTTCGCCCTAAGTTGGCGGGGGTATGCCCAGACGTGGGTCCCTTGCTCACTTTGCCACTGGATTCAAGCAAGCCTGGCTGATGACGGCTGGAATGCCAGAAACCGGTCCTAGGATGCTTGTTTCCGGTCCAGGGAAGACATGGCTTGGCAGTTCGGGCTGGACTGTTCCCATGAGGCACAGAGGTCAGACTGATTTGCATATGGCCATGTCTGAACTGGGGTGGTGGAGTGAGCTAAAGAATGATGATGGATTAAACCCAGATCAGTTGACTGGGGGTGAGTGTTTGATTGGCTCAAGCGTTCCGTCCATCATCCCCTTTTGTATCGCTTTGTTCGCCCTAAGTTGGCGGGGGTATGCCCAGACGTGGGTCCCTTGCTCACTTTGCCACTGGATTCAAGCAAGCCTGGCTGATGACGGCTGAAATGCCAGAAACCGGTCCTAGGATGCTTGTTTCCGGTCCAGGGAAGACATGGCTTGGCAGTTCGGGCTGGACTGTTCCCATGAGGCACAGGGTCAGACTGATTTGCATATGGCCATGTCTGAACTGGGAGTGGTGGAGTGAGCTAAAGAATGATGATGGATTAAACCCAGATCAGTTGACTGAGGGTGAGTGTTTGATTGGCTCAAACGTTCCGTCCATCATCCCCTTTTGTATCGCTTTGTTCGCCCTAAGTTGGCGGGGGTATGCCCAGACGTGGGTCCCTTGCTCACTTTGCCACTGGATTCAAGCAAGCCTGGCTGATGACGGCTGAAATGCCAGAAACCGGTCCTAGGATGCTTGTTTCCGGTCCAGGGAAGACATGGCTTGGCAGTTCGGGCTGGACTGTTCCCATGAGGCACAGGGTCAGACTGATTTGCATATGGCCATGTCTGAACTGGGGTGGTGGAGTGAGGCTAAAGAATGATGATGGATTAAACCCAGATCAGTTGACTGGGGTGAGTGTTTGATTGGCTCAAGCGTTCCGTCCATCATCCCCTTTTGTATCGCTTTGTTCGCCCTAAGTTGGCGGGGGTATGCCCAGACGTGGGTCCCTTGCTCACTTTGCCACTGGATTCAAGCAAGCCTGGCTGATGACGGCTGAAATGCCAGAAACCGGTCCTAGGATGCTTGTTTCCGGTCCAGGGAAGACATGGCTTGGCAGTTCGGGCTGGACTGTTCCCATGAGGCACAGGGTCAGACTGATTTGCATATGGCCATGTCTGAACTGGGGTGGTGGAGTGAGCTAAAGAATGATGATGGATTAAACCCAGATCAGTTGACTGGGGGTGAGTGTTTGATTGGCTCAAGCGTTCCGTCCATCGTCCTTTTGTATGCGTCTCTGATTGCCTATGTTGGCGGCAATGCGGAGACAGTGGCTCCCACATCCACGTTGCTTTGTGCATGGACTTGGCTGATGTTGTGCGTGTGTGAATGCCAGAGACCGGTCCAGGATGCTGTCCTGCCGAGGCAACAGGAAGCCACTGGCTGTGGCAGTCATGGTTGACTTTTACCCATGACGTGTATATGATACAGACTGATCATGCACAGTGGCCATGTCTGCAACTGCAGGTCCGGTGGAGTGTAGCCTGTCAATGGGCTGATGATGCCTGTGGACATCTAGTCCTCAGTGTGACTGGTGGTGATGTGTTTGGACGTGGCTCAAGCGTTCAGTCACATGGGCCCTTGTGCACACAGTCAATGATTTATCCCATAGCACAACATGGAACTTGTTGATGCCATGTTGAACTGTGATGTTAGATGTTGGCCATGTAGGTGCCATACATGTCCATACAGAACTGCACACACATCAGGTACTTGTGTCTCATAATGATGTATCATGTGATATTGTGTATGGTCAATGCCACATATGTGGGGTGACTGACATTCTTTCTTTCTTCACCTATGCACTGCAGTGGCACCAGCTGTCCATAGACCATTCCCTGACCTTGCAATCCGATGGTTGAGCGTGACTGCATCCGACGGTACCGCTTCACCAGGCCGCTGATTGAGGAATTGACGGTGCGCTTGGCCCCACATTTGCAACCTGGCCGGCCATACCCTACAGCGCTGACCCCCAAGGTGAAGGTGATGGCAGCCCTACACTTCTTTGCCACCGGTACCTTTCAACACACTGTGGCGCCTGCTGGTGGGATGTCACAGACCATGTTCAGCCGTGTGCTCCGCGATGTTTTGGAGGCAATGTTGAGATACCTGAACCAGTACATCTATTTCCTAGACTTCAACAACTCACTGACGTGAAGAGTGACTTCTATGCCCTGGGAGGATGCCGCATGTCATTGGCTCCATTGATGGGACACATGTGGCTTTGGTACCACCACAGGCACATGAGCAGGCATACAGGAACAGCAAACATTACCATTCGGTCCATGCTCCTGGTGGTATGTCTTGCTGATATGAGCATCTCACACGTGTGTGCCCATTTCCCCGGTTCGGCACACGATGCCTACGTGATGAGGAGTAGTCGCATCCCGAGGATGATGTCACAGATGCGGAACCAGCATGCCTGGCTTGTCGGTGTGTACTGACTTTGTACCATTGTGTGTGTTCTGCGATGTATGTATTCCACCCTCTTTTCCAAATCAGCTAATGTGCAATTGTCCATATGTAGGTGACTCGGATACCCCAACATGCCGTGGTTGCTGACGCCCCTCAGGAACCCTGTGACACCAGCCCAGATGCGCTACAATGAGGCACATGGTCGGACCAGGAGAGTGATTGAGCGGACATTTGGTCTCCTGAAGAGCCGCTTCCGCTGCCTGGACAAGACAGGAGGGGCCCTCCCATATGCCCCAGCAAAGGTGTGCAAGATTGTCAACGTCTGCTGCATGCTACACAACCTGGCTGTGCGGAAGGAGTTGCCTTTCATCCTGGATGACGATGATCAACATCCGCCACCTGTGGAGGATCCTGGCCTGGACCACGATGCCAGTGATGATGATGATGATGATGATGAGGGTGATGTCCGCACACAGCTCATCACCAACTTCTTCAGCTGAATGTGAGTATCCGGAGATGTCATGTCAATGATGTGAGTATGCATGATATGTGTTGGTGGTGCTCTGGTGCTGTTTGAGTGTGGCCATGTGCTACTTGACTGGGAGAATGTTTGCATTGTCAGCATTCCGTCCATCATTTGTTTAGCTGCCAACACTTTTCGCCCTAAGTGGGATGGGTATGCCCAGACGTGGGTCCCTTAGCTCACTCACGCCACTGGATTCAAGCTAGCCTGGCTGAAGAAGGGTGACGCCACCCTGAAACCGGTCCCCAGGATGCTTGCTCTCCGATCCAGGGGAGGACCTGGCCTGGCAGTTCGGTCTGGACTGTTCCCATGGGGCACTAGGGTCAAGACTGATTTGCATATGGCTGGGTCCAAACTGGGGTGGCGTAGTGGGCAAAAGAACGATGGATT
>CAWUFW010029579.1:0-18780 GCA_963921515.1 Calotriton arnoldi
GGTGATGCAAAAATTATGAATATTCACTGAAACACAATTTCCACACAATATCATGTGTGCACTGTATAGTTTTACCAGTAAAGCTGCATGTCTATGTAAATTCAGAAGCATTTTCAACAGAAAATGTGGTGTCTGTAAATGACAGTGTGCTACCACACCAGTGCACCAAAATGTACCAGCGGCTACATACCACACCCTTACCAATTGGCACATTTGTTTCACTTGTTTTTTGTGTGACGCTTACATTTTTTACAATCCATATGACTTCAGCGGAATAACATTAATGGCAGCACCCCTACTCTGAAAATTGTTCCAGCACCACTGGATGTAATTGAGTTGCAACAGCAGAAATCAGGCATTCCTTGAAACCTAGCTATATGTAATAATACAGTGGCCCAGTCATGACCAGTAGGGGACTTAACAAAGATTAAATCCCACTTTGCTTTCAAAGTATCCAAATCCAGCAACCCTATTACTTTGTATATTGTAATTAACTGTGGGGCTCATTGTTTACCTCGCTCCTTTGGCAGCAAAGGTGGGAGGAGCATGTGTGCCAGTGGCTCAATATCTTCTTGATTCCAAGTTTACTGAGTAGTGCTCATCTGTGCCACGTGGATCAGGAATTTTCCTGTAGGGACAGCATGTTCCTATCTCAGGCCTGAGAAGCATTCCACCTGCATATCGATGACCAACATTTGTGATGCTATTGCCAGATCACACTGTCATGTATGCCCACAGTGTGTTATTGTGGGGTATAGGAAGGCACCATAGAAGGATCTCAGTGCATAATCGGTCTTAATGGGTGTCTTCTAGAAACATCTTGCACAGCAATACTTTGCTATGTGCAGCAGTTAGGGGTATGAAGTTTTCTGGGTTGTTGTTCCAAACAACATGGTCACTAGGTCTGATTAATTTTATTGAATTTTATAATAGGAGATCGGCAACACAAAAATAGCACTGAACTACGCACTTATACAAGATCATTAATAATAGTAATAATGGAATAGCAGTACCTATATACAAAGATTGGAAACATCTATAATATATAGGAAATACAAATTGTAACGAAAAATTAAAAGGAAAAGTGAGGAATATAGATTATCATCAATGTAAAAACTGAGAACAGAGCTACTATTATTAACCATAAAAAACCTTACAAATATGGAAATAAATAAAGCAGTAAAAAGGAATGAAGTAAAAATGGGTAGTTATATAGTGATCAATTGGTTTCCAAAATCTATGATATACAGAACTATTATGAATAAAACCAGATAAAGATAGGCTAGCACCTCTTCTAGTAAAAACTATCCATGACCACCATGTGCACACTGATAATGAGGAAGAATCTTTACAGCTAGCCGTAATAGATTTAAAGGACGCTAAAATAAGAAAATCAAAAGGTTTAGATTCTAGAAAAGACATATTTATAGAAAGAACATCAGATTTACAAATCAAAGTGGTATATGAAATTGGGTCAGAAAATTTGAATATACGTTTGATCACATCCCAAACCTCCTTCCAAAATTGAAAAACAGTATTACATTCATAAAGCATATGTTTTAACAAACCCGTATGTAATTTACAATGCTAGCAAATAGGAGAATGCAAAAAGAACAATCGATGGACAGAATGCAGAACAATGTCATACATTCACCCCAGTACAGAGATCTGGGCCTAAATCCATCGTTTTTTTGCTCACCATGCCATTCCAGTTTGAACCCAGCCATATGCAAATCAGTCGTGAACCTGCGCCCAATGGGAACAGTCCAGCCCGAACTGCCAGGCCAGGTCCTCCCTGGACTTGAAACAAGCATCCTAGGACCGGTTTTGGGGTTTCAACTACCATTAGCCAGGATAGCTTGACTCCAGTGGCATGGAGAGCACAGGACCTACGTCTGGGCATACCCGTCCCACTCGGGGTGACAAATGCAAAAAGAACAATTGATGGACAGAATGCAGAACAATGTTATACATTCACCCCAGTACAGTGAGCTGGGCTTAAATCCATCGTTTTTTTGCTCACCATGCCATACCAGTTTGAGCCCAGCCATATGCAAATCAGTATTGACCCTGCACCCAAGGTGAACGTTGCAGCCCGAACTGCCAGGCCAGGTCCTCCCTGGACTGGAAACAAGCAACCTAGGACCGGTTTCGGGATTTCGCCCCTCATCAGCCAGGATAGCTTGACTCCAGTGGCATGGAGAGCATGGGACCCATGTCTGGGCATACCCGACCCACTCGGGGTGATAAATGCAAAAAGTACAATTCATGGACAGAATGCAGAACAATGTCATACACTCACCCCAGTGCAGAGATCTGGGCCTAAATCCATCGTTTTTTTGCTCACCATGCCATTCCAGTTTGAACCCAGCCATATGCAAATCAGTCTTGACCCTGCGCCAAATGGGAACAGCCCAGCCCAAACTGCCAGGCCAGATCCTCCCTTAGGCTTTCTCGCCCTAATTGTAGCGGGTATGCCCAGACGTGGGTCCCAGGCTCACTGTGCCACTGGATTCAAGCTATCCTGGCTGATGAGGCGTGAAAGCCCGAAACCGGTCCTAGGATGCTTGTTTCCGGTCCAGGGAGGACCTGGATTTGCAGTTCGGGCTGGACTGTTCCCATGAGGCACAGGCTCAAGACTGATTTGCATATGGCCAGGTCTAAACTGGGGTGGCATGTTGAGCAAAAGAATGATGGATTTAACCCAGATCTTTTGACTGGGGTGAATGTTTTGATTTGTTCTGCATTCCGTCCATCAACTGTGTGTCTTTTGCTTAGTAGCAAATAGGAGCAGGCAAAAGCTTAGCCTGAAATAACTTTAAAGGAGTCCATAAACAGTTAAAGAGAATATAAGAATTGGTTTGATATAAGGACACAGCCATCCTGAAACCCCATGTAACCAGATTTTCTGCCAAATATCTTGCAATAATGATAGTTCTTTATTCCAGAAGTTAGAAATCATACCAAATTACTCCCATGAAAATTATACATCTTCTTATTGATTAAACATACAGTATGAGGTGAGGTAGCCACTGTTCGAATATAAACTTCTAAATTAAAAGTATTATTTGAGGGAATATTACTAGAAAAGGAATCTAAAATTGAATTACATAAGAGCTCATATTTGGAAATATTAGAAGGTAAACCAAACTTTTGTTCCAGTTCTACAAATGAGAGAAAGTCAATATTATGGTATATGTCTTTAAGAAAGAAAATACAATTTATTATATAAGCCTTCCAACATTGTACGGTTCTGGATAGTTTTAACTGTGGATTATACCATAACAATATTTTCAAGGTATGGGAGACAGGAGATTGAAATAACAAATCTAAATCGTGTAAGATCAGTTTAGTGGATTTTAAAATAACAGATTTGTTAAGTAGCGCTGATGTATTAGACATAGTTATTAAAGCAGGTAAAGGAAATGGTGCTATTAACCCTTTTATAGCAAGCCATGTGGGAGGAGTAGTAAGATGAAAATGAGTAAACCAAAGAGAACTTTGCTTTATTATAAACGCTTTGTGACAATTAAAAAAATCAGGTAACCCAAACCCCCATTACATTTTACCATTTTCAATTTATTATAACTGATACAAGGAGTTTTATTATTCCAAATAAATTCAGAAAAGAGCGTATCAATAGTTTTATAAAATGACCTAGGGAATTGAGTCGGTAACACAGCAAGAAGATAAAATATTTTGGGTGCAATTATCATTTCAATTGAATCCATTTTCCCCCACCATGAGAGATGTAAAGAAGACCATTTGGACAGTTTTTCTTTAATATAATTTATAATGTTATCACAGTTTAATGTGATTAATTTTTTAATATTATGGGAAAAAAGACATCAAGATATTTAAATTTCTCCCTTTGCCAAATTATATCTTGAATAGGGAGCATATCAGGAGTGCAATATACATTTAAAGGAAAAAAATATGTTTTGTTTGCATGTAACTTATATCCAGAAATTTGAAAATATAACGATATTACGTTAAATAAGGGAGGAAGGGATGACTCAGGATTTCTAATAAACAAAAGAACATCAGCCGCTTAAGCTAATGTTTTTATAATAATATCATTAATATTAACACCATTAATTTCTGTACATTTTCTAATAGCAGTAAGCAAAGATTCTATAACTAGAAGAAAAAGTAAAGGAGACAAAGGACAACCTTGTCTTGTACCCCTAAAAAGAAAAAAATTGATTAGAAATATGACCATTTATAAAAATTCTAGCAGAAGGTCTGGTATAAGGAGCAGATATCATGCGAATAAAGGAATCACTAAAATTAAACATAGCTAGTGAATGAAATAAAAATTACCAATGAACTTTATCAAAAACTTTTTCAGCATCTAATGCCAATACTCTAGAAGGTATTATTTGCAGAATATCTAAGTTTTATAAAACCAGATTGATCAGGATGTACGATAGAATCAAGCACAGAGGTCAATCTAGTTGCAAGTATTTTGGCATAAAGTTTAGAATCTTGATTTATTGAGGAATTTGGCTGTTAATTTGAAACAATAGTGGGATCTCTGTTGGGTTTTGGAAGAACAACAATTAATGCTTTAGTAAATGACCCAGAAGTTGTTCCTAAAGTGCTAAAAAAGGAGAAAAGCTAAAGCAGGTAAGGTAGGAGGTGTGGAGTAAAAACCTTATAAAACTCAGCCGGAATTCCATCAGGTCCAGGTGAGTTATTAAGTTTAAGGTATTTAATAGCCAAATCAATCTCTTCTAAAGTAATTGGTGAATTTAAATCATCTTTGGCTGATTGTGATATTTTCTGTAAACCACAATTGTGCCAAACATTGTCAATCAATGAAGAATCAACAGAAGGAGGTTTATTATATGAAGTTTTGTAATAAGTTGAAAATTCATTAACAATATCTTTATGGGATAAGGCAGCATTACCATTAACACCATGGATCGCAGTGATATGAGTCTTATCTTTTTTTATACATAAGTAAATTGCCAAAAATCTACCTGATCTAATAGCATTAAAAGAAAATTTGGCCTTATTATTGAAAAGTTGTATACCCACAGGTCTTCTTAATATGGAGTTGAATTCATAACAGAGTTTTTGCAGTTGCATTTTGTATTTAAGGTAATTAGATGAGATAAATAGTCTCTCCAATTTTGCAATTTGTTTGTCTGAATCTTTAATTTTAGCATTACAAGTTTTGTTTTCATGAGCCATAATGGAAATTGGTACACCTTTCATATATGCCTTAAATGCATCCCATCATGTTACCAAGGACACAGAATCTTCAGGATTAATAGTAAAATAATCCTGAATTGCAGATAAAAGTTTTTGTGTATTATTTTCATTGAGAACAGTATGAGTGTTCATACGCCATCTGGATTGAGTAGAAAGAGTAGGGGTGAATTGAAAAACAGCTGAAATAAGAGTATGTTCAGAGATGTTTACATAATGTATTAATGGAATAGAAATTGACTAAATTAATTGTCGGGATACTAATAAATAATCAAGTTGTGAATAAGAATTTTGAGGATTTGAGAAAAAAGTAAAACCTTTTTCAGTTGGGTAGTGTTATTGCCAGATATCAATTAAATTAGTTGTTTTAAAAAAAGATTTTAAGGTAAAAAAGCTTTAGTTGGACAATATTTAGATTGTGATGATATAGCTATCAAAGGATCGCATATTAAATTAAAATTCCCTCCAATAATGAGTGGAGCATTACTTATTTTGAGCACCTCTGTCATAAATAAGGACCACAATTTTGGATCATCATTTGTTGGCCCATAAACATTAATTAAATAAATAGGTGTATTATCCAATTTAATTTTAACAATAATGTATAGACCTTCTGTACCTGAAAATGTACAAAGTGTTTGTAATGTAATTTTTTGAAAAAAGTATAGCCACTCCATTTTTCTTATTAACTGCAGGTGAAGAAACTATAGTACCAACCCATTGTTTCTGCATATATGATAAAACCTTCTTGTCAATATGTGTCTCCTGTAAAAAACAAATAGCAGTTTTGTGACTTGCTAAATAATCTAAAATTATTACTTTTTAAAAATTAACACTTTTAACGGGATGTCTTAAACCTTTAACGTTCAAATAAACAATTTTAATATTATTTAAATTAGCCATACGTTAATAGGAATGTCAGTAGAAAAGGACAGAACAAATAAAGATAACATATTTAAAGTAGCTCTAGAGAAGATAAATAGGGAAAAAGGAAAGACAAGGACAAACATACGTAAGACAACATAAAAACATAAATAGAATTGTAGAATCACGTACACACATGACCAGTAATAACCCACCCAAAAAGAACGCCCTTATAGCTAATCTGAAAAAAAAAGGCAAGTTAAATTTAAAAGCAAGACCTAGAAAAATGACCCATTAAAATGAATAAATAAAAAAAGTCAAGTATTCGTAGCATTTGTTTCCATGGACATTGATGATTGTAGATCCAAGAAAGTATGTAGTTCTTCTGGTCGCTGAGAGGATTTTGAGATGCCATCTTTCCAGATTCTCATTGTAGAAGGATTGAAGAGACCATATTTGAAACCAGAGGAGCGTAGTCGTGATCTCAGCTCAGTAAATTCTTTACGTAGTTAAACAGTTTCTTTGGCAAAGTCTTGGTGTATGTAGATTTTATTTCCATTTACCATTAAAGATGGAATTTCTCTTGCTGCCTTCCTGATCATCACTAAATGATTATGGCGTAGTACTTTAAATATCATTTTTCATGGTTTGCCGTGATGATGGTTTCGGTGAGAAGGAATTCTATGCACTTTGTCTATTTTAAATTTCTCAGAAAATTGCATCTTTAATAGACCTGGCAGCAATTTTTATAAGTACTGCCTTCGAGTCATTTCCCTCCACGTCTTCTGGCAGATTAAATATACGTAAGTTGTATTGATGGTTACGGTTGTCTAAAGCTAACGGTAACTGACTCATTGGTGACATTTTTGCTTCCATAGATGTGAAGCTATCAATTTTAGCTTTATTATCTTGGATTTTAATTGAGTTATCCGAAATTTTCATCGAGAGACAAGCCATGTCTTTATGAATATTTTTCATTTCTGATGCAATTGAGTAAGTATTTAAATGTACTGCTTGCAATTCTTCCAACAAAGTGGACAGAGAAGGCTCATTTGAGTCCACAATCTTTGATTTTACAGTTGGTGGAGAAATAGTTTGTTTACGTTTGTTATTTCCTGTAGAGATGGTTTTTCCTTCCATTTTACTGAATTAGAACAATTGAATATATAAAATATAATTTTCACCAAAAGTTGAAATGTAGAAGCAAAACTAAGAGATATTCCCCAAGGAATGAAGAGTGTAGTTGCTTAAACTGACTGTGGGAGGTGTTCCAAGCCTCAGCCTCACCCTTTCCTGAAGTAGAACTCTGCCTTCCTGACAGGAATCTCAGCAGAGCAGGAGCAGAGCAGCTGGTGGAACCAGCAACCAAGGAAAATGCACCAAACCTGTCAGAAATGTTTTCCCAAATCCGCCAAAGGGAAATGCTGGGGTGAACAAGCAGAAATCTGGGCACTAGGGAAGTAAAAAATGCCCTAATCTTCTTAGATACGTCATCGATAAAGAGGGGTAATTAGAGCGTCAGCGGGAGGCAGCCATCTTGATGCGCGCGTTCACGCGACTCCGGTCAAATCGACTCTGTACCCTCTGTATGTATCAAATTTCTGTGGAGTGAGTCAATGTGAGCCATTCCACTGCCCACTGCAGTTGGGCAACTAAGTAAAATGCTTTATAATTGGAGCACCAAACCCACCTTCTGAGATTCAAAGCTGTAAATTGTGTAGAGCTATTCTGTTTCTGCCGCACCCAGGCCTGACCATTCGCCACCCCATATCAATTTGTTCAGCACTGAGAGTAGTTCCTTGAAAATGGCTAATGAATTATCAAACCTTCCAACTTGTACAAACTTTCTATCGTGTGAGAGGAAGAGAGGGAGCTGTGTGACTAGAACAGCCTGCGGCACTTTATACCCACTGACCCACCCAGAAAAAAAAGCTTCTGAGGTGGCAGCGGATATATTTTGTGAGAGGTGGGGTGTTCCAAACTCATAATGGCCATCGGTTGAGCAGAACTTTGTGTTGCACTGTGCCATTTTGTCTCTTCACTGGGAGACCATGTGACGGGTGCTGATATCATGTGACACAAGGTAGCACTGTACAAGCTAAAAAGCCTAAGTTATGTCTATCTTTTACCACACAGTCAGAGGCTGCGGCCAATGAAACCTGCGTGCATTAGGGCCTTTGGCCCTTTTGGTACAAACCTGGCACTTCACCATACCTGCTGTTAGACCTGACTTGTCCAACGGGTTTATCCCCAGATTTTTTGCTTTTTGGCCTTCTGTTTCAGTTCTGTTTTTGTTGGTTTTATGACTCTGGGCACTGTACCACTGCTGATCAGTTCTAAAGTGCATATGCTCATCTGTAAATTGTGTTTATGGATTAGTGTTTCCATGATTGGTTTATTTGGTTTACTGTTAAGTCCCTAGTACAGTGCACTGTGTGTGCCCAGGGCCTGGAAACCAAATGCTGCTAGTAGGCGTGCAGCACTGATTGCGTCACCCACACAAGCGGCTTTGCAACAGAGTCTCAGGCCTGCCATTGCGGTGCCTGCGTGCAGTCTAGTACTGCCATGACGACCTGGCAGGTGCACCCACTTGCCAGGCCCTAACCTTCCCTTCTCTTACATGTGAGTCACCCCTAAGGTAGGCCCAAGGTACCCCTGCGGGCAGGGTGCAGTGTATGTGAAAGGTAGGACATGCCCTGGTGTGTGTGTGTGGCATGTCCTGATAGTGAAATACTGCCAATTTCGTTTTTCACAATTGTAAGGCTATCTGTCCCATAGGATAGAATGGGGAGTTTGCTCGTAACATCGTATGAGTATTTCTGCCCATGGGAACAAGATAATAAAGTATGATATGCCTGAACTCAGAATGTTAAGATGCATCATTTAGTGAGGGTGATTTTTACATTCTGGGTTTGAAAATACCACTTTTAGAAAGTAGGTATTATCTTGCCTAACCATCCAGTGTGCCTCTGCTAGGTTGTGTATTGACTGTCTGGCTTTGGAGTGACAGGGGCTGGGGATGTGCATTCTGTTCAGGCATCCGCTTGGGGGGTTGATGTGTGTCCTGCCTTTCCAGGGTGAGTCAGGGCTGGACTGAATAGACCTGGGCTGCATTCAGAGTAGGGGAGGAGATTTCTTTCACACCTGAATGGGCCTGGTCTGCCTTAGACAATGCTGTCTCCATCTCCTGCCAGGAAGCTGCACCAGAGAGGACAAAACTGGTATTGCTGGGAAAAGAGCTTCTGTAATATAAAAAGAGGGGCCCAGACCCCAGACTTTTAGATTACTTTTGGGAATCAAGAGGAACCTTTGCCAAGGAGAAGAGCTGGAGAAACTGAGGAGGAGTACTTCTCCCTTTGCTGTTTGCTGCCTGGGGTTGGCCTGCAGTGGCTGTTTC
Organism: Calotriton arnoldi; assembly: GCA_963921515.1. NCBI lineage: Eukaryota > Metazoa > Chordata > Amphibia > Caudata > Salamandridae > Calotriton > Calotriton arnoldi. Next base: position 9,479 of record CAWUFW010029579.1, read on the forward strand.
TGCCAAGGTAAGGACAAGTATTTTGCTGTGTGCTGTGTCCCCTGATGGAGCAGGGGTTTGAGTAAGTAAAACCTGCTCGGATTAATTCCTCGGTAACATTTACTAACCGTGTGTGGTGAAATTAAACATGCAAAAACATGAAAACATGGGGAAATGCTTGTGCGCATGCGTGCACTAATGCGTGGACTAATGCATGAAAAACTAGGCCGCATCCACGTTCTGCTTGAAATTTAAAATAATAATAATGCTGCTTTCTGTGCGTTAATGCTTTATTAGATGAATAACGTGGGTTAGTGCAAATGGTGGGTGGTAAAACAGTGAGAATTATATTTTATGAAATTAATAATGTCTGTGTTTTATTCATCGTAGTGAAGCTTGCATGGGATTTAATCGTTTGCATGTCGAGTTAAGGGTTAAATAAGAAGAAAGTCAAATAAAAAGCTGAAACTCAAGCTCTGAGAGAGAAATGAAGAAGGCAATGTTGACGACCTTCGAGATCCATTGTATGTCTGCCAAGTAACGGAAGAATGGCCGTGAGATCATGAGCAAATTGTACAAACGTCTGCCGCGGAAGCTGTAGATGCGGACAATAAAAATGTAGAGTTTTGAAACATGTTACGAATCGAAGGAAGCTGTATTCATGAAACGTGGATTACGTATTGTTGAACAATGAATGCTGTGAAACCATGGACGTGACTATGGTGTTGTGATAGAACACCCCCTAAATTGACCAATGAGAGACTAAGATTCTGAAAATGTTGCTACAATGGTGGGATGGACATGTAGGTTTTTAGAGTATAACTGGGGTGTCTGGGGGGAGTTAGTTTGCTTGTGCCTTTGAAGAAGCTAGAGAGGGGAGATCGTCGCTGTCCGTCAGTTTGCTGTATGCAGATAGGGGCCTACCTGTTTCCTGTTCCTGTCCTACTCTTTGTTCCCTGAATCTTTCCCGGGGAACCCCCATCTATTCTTGTGGCCAGGGGGTAGATTTTCCACTAAAATATTTAGGTTAGTATGGCTAAACCTGCATTTTGCATAAATATTTGCAAAAGTATTTTTTGTCTCTGAAACTTATGTCTCTTCATCTATCCACTCCTTCATTGCATTCTAATCATTGTGATTTGAGTTTGATATCTTTTTGCTTTGACAAATGTTCTCTCTCTGTGATTTATTCTTTGATTGCCTTGTAAAACTGTACATGGTGAGCATTTACCTTCACATTATTAGCGATAAATACTATTAACCTTATACTGAGTTTGTGCTTTATTCAGTAGTATAGATCAATAGTTAGTTTCTAATTGTTACCATCAACTCTTCAACTAATGGTCCATCGACCAGAGGAAAGAGAGTTTGATTACAGGTTCAATTATGTATCTAGTGTGTTAGGATGAGCCTGTAGTTTGTGAACATCTGATTTAATGATTAAACTTGAAACAGTGCTATCAGGGATTTATGTTGGGTGTATGAGTATGGGCCAGTGAATGTGTATTATCGATCCCTGATTGGCGCTGGATCACCCCTGCTTGAGGAAGATCTCCAAGGGCTTGAAATAGAACTTGCCTCCTGTTCTGATGTCTCAGGGACACAAAGACTTCACCACCAGCTCCCCTGAACTTCCTTGTTGGGAGTTCTGACCTGCTAAGTGGTGCCTGCTGCTGTTTTGGCCCTATGGAGGCTGTTTGCCGCTGGGAGCTGGAAAGGTAACGCAACTTTGAGAAGCACGACGCATCTGCACCTGTTTCCGATGCATCGCTCAAGAAATCGATGCAGCGCATGCCGCGGCTTGAGAAATCGCCACATGCCAAATCCCGTCCACCGATCTCCGAAGTCCGAGATCAACGCACCGATTCCAACGCACGCTCTGCTGTGTGGTTGCAAAAACCAATGCATCGCATCTGGGCGCCACGCCGGCAAGAACCCCGGGGTCGCAGTAAGAAACCGACACATCACCTGCCTGCACAGTAAGAAACCGACTCATCACCTCCCCTTCAGTAAGGAACCGATGCATCACCTTCCCTGCGCCAGTTTTTGTTTGTGTGAAAAGTGTCGCATCTGCAATTTGCTTTAAACAGAACTATTTTTACCTTTTAAAAACCATATCTTGATTACTGTAATGTGGATTTTTGTCTTTTTTGGTCTTGTTTGGTTTAGATGAAGATTACTTATTTTTCTAAACTGGTGTGGTGTCCATTTGTAGTGTTTTCACTGTATTACTGTATGTGTTCACAAATGCTTTACACACTGCCTCTAAGATAAGCCTGTCTGCTTATGCCAAGCTACCAAGGGGGTGAGCAGGGGTTATTTTAGAAGTGTATCCCCCTTACTCTGACTAGAAAGAATGGTCCCTACTTGGACAAAGTTGCAAACCCTTGCCAACTAGAAACCCCCATTTCTAACACCTGCTCTGCCAGATGGTCAGCAAAAATGTAACGTAATGTAATGTGAATTATAATTAGCAGGCACAGACTGCCTAATCCGGCACCAGGTATTGTCTCTGTAAGTTGGGATGGTGGGGTCGGTTTTACTGCTGATGGGGTCAGGTTTTGTTGCTGGAGGCCGGACTGGTTGAACTTCCTGATTGCAGCGCTTCAGCCCTTTAAAAATCGCTTCAAAACCATTTATTTTTGCATGAGGTTGGTTCCTGTCTCCTACAGGTTCACCAGAAGCAGCGCTGACCTTCAGGGTTTCAAGGCCTGGAGGCACCGGGCTCCCTGTTACTTGGCTCAGAGAGTAGAGTACATATATGATAAAGACTCTTCAAAACTTAAAACTGTGTATTTCTTTGAATTGCGACAGTTGCAACACATCTCAGTTTAGTATATTGAATTATATAATTGCTTTTGGCAGTTGTTAGAAGTGATAGAATCTAATCATGAACTTAGAAACATTCATGCCCCCACTTCTTCTACCCTGACAACAATGCAAATAGTAAACCAAGAGGAATGTCAGTTGTCTTTTGCCTCATATGTGTAGCCCTGGGTGTTACTATCAATGTAGTAAGACTATAGTCTTTTGCTTTTGTCCAGCACACACCCTGAACTGATGTATTTCAAGGTGCTTGCATGTGATGATAAAGAAAAAGAAGACACTGAAAAAAAAAGAATTGCCTAGGATCACGCAATGTGGTCAAGTGGAAGCTGGGCTTGAGGAATAGTTTCCTGGTTTCACATTGCAGAATTCAGTCACTTCATGGTTATTTCTTTGCCATTTTAGATCAAAGCTTAATGCTTTATGCTTAATTCTTTGTGGCAATAAATCAGTGCACCGCGCTAAATACACTAGGGCTATGCATGCTTCACAACGATTGGTGGTGTTAGTGTTTGGGGACGGTGATGTTTCAAAACAGCAGCTAAAATGAAAACCAGGGCACTCATCTTTGGTGAGTGCATTGAGACTATTTGGCCCATGTAAGTTAATCTTTATCCATTGGCATCCATTCTTAAATAAACTGATCTACCCACTACTCCCCCGTCCATCTATTCATTCTTTCATTGAGCCATGCTGCCTTGTCTCCAATCTCCAAACATCCATTCGATGATTGGATAAAGTTCTATAATGAAAAATGTGTTGTAAAATGCACCATGTTTGCAATTTGTTCCAAAATTTTCTTGGGTCCAGAACCCCGCTCGCAGCGCTCGCCACGTGCAGAATGAGGGCTGGTCTGACAGAACGTCCTAGGGTGCTTTTCATTCCCAGTCCGGCCCTGGCAGTTAGTGGCCCATTTGCTGGAAAGAGAGAGAGGCAGAGGTGTCTGGCCCACTGTAATGTGGCGCGGCGGGGCCACGTGGGGACTGGGCCGCAGCAGCGCTCAAATTATGGGACACCGACAGGTATTGCTACTAGTTTGGCGGGAAGACCTCAAGCGGTCCCCGGCCGTTTATTTTATCCCCTCGGGTCGAGCCCGCACCGAGGGGTGTGTGCGTGTGTGTGTGTGGATACATTGTACTAGAGAGCCCGGATGGCTCTCTACATCCCTCCTTTCTTTTGGTTCCAGACCATCGGGTCAACCCAGTTCAGGGAGACGTATATACAAAGTCTTTCAGGCTTTGGCTTGGCGCAGGGTTCGGCCGGAGACCATACGTCTGGCTCCGGGAGCTGGAACTGGCCACTGCGCGAGATGGAGTGTCCATGGACGAATCAGGTGCTTCACCAGAGCGGGCTGACCCGGCCACGGGGGCAGCATCCGTGCTCACCCGTCGGGATCCCTCCGGTAACAGACTCTCCCTCCCTGGCGAGGCAGGGGAGAAGGAACTCGGGATTGTCTCCGGTTAATCCGACTCTTCGTGACCGGACCCATGCTCGCCTGTCTTCTTGAAACTGGACATGTTTCTCGTGACAGAGTGTTGTCCTCTCTGAGCAGTGACCATGGTCCCTTGAACGCCTACGACAGTCCACACCTCCGACTCGTAGTGCGTCCGGAACTTCCACCCGGGGTGTCGGTCTTTGATCACTACCCGGTCACCCACTCCTAGCTGGGGCTCTTGTGCCCGACGGGCTTCGCTGGCCTTGCGGTTCGTTGTCTTCCTCCTGACCTGGACTGCTTCATTGTCTCGCTCCAAGGGCACCCACGTCGGGTCCGAGGGGATGCTGTCTCGTGGGGCCCGCTTGAACAGCAGGTGAGACGGCGCACACTTGGTGGTGCTGTGAGGCGTCTGTCGATAGGCACCAAGGAATTGGTCCAGAGCTGTCTCTGCATCTTCTCCTTGGTCCACGGCGATGCGCAGTGCTCGGTTGAGTGTCCGCATCAGACGTTCCACCTCCCCGTTGGCTTGAGGCCACAGCGGGGTGATCTTCCGGTGATGAATCGCCTTCCTCTCGAGATATTCCCGGAATTCCTGGCCCTGGAACGGAGGTCCGTTGTCGGACTTGATCTCTTCGGGCAGCCCCATCATTGCAAAGGTCTTGTCTAGAACTCTCTTCACATGAGGGAAATCAGTTGACGTTACCACCTCCACTATAGGGAACTTCGAAAATGAGTCAACCATGACCAGCATGTGACGTCCATCCGGGAAGCTCCCGAAATCCAGGCTGACTTTTGCCCAGGGGGCCTCGCTCGGTTCTTCGGTAATCACTGGCGCTGGGTCTCCCCCTGTGATTGTGCAAGCGTGGCACTGTCTCACCATCTCTTCCACCATAGCGTCCATTGCGGGGAACCAAACCTTATTTCGCAGCCTGGCCTTTGTCTTGGCCATCCCCTGGTGACCAACATGTGCCAGTGTGAGAATCCGCTTCTGTAAACGTTCTGGAACCACGATCAGGTGTCCTCGTAGAACAACTCCTTGCTCTCCCACACTGAGTTCGTGGCGTACTTGCCAGAGCTGTTGTCGTGCATGGCTGATCTCGGTTCGGAGCGGGCGGGCTCCATCCATGAAATGTGTCCATCCATTGTTCTCCAGTGCAGCTATCACCCGGGACAATGTCTCGTCTTCTTTCGTTGCACAGCCGATCTCCTCGAGCGTCATGGCGGTGGGGCACGCCCCTTGCGACACCATTTTCACGAATGCTTCTGCGCTGCCCGCATCCGTTGAAGGATCTGGAGACGACGTGGATTCCGGGTGGCGTGATAAGTAGTCAGCCGGGTTGTGGGCCCCGGGACGGTATACAACCTTGAAATTATACACCTGCAGCTGCACCGCCCATCGCTCAATTCTCGGGGGCGCCAGTCTGGATGAGCCTGCGAAGAGCGGGAGTAGAGGCTTGTGGTCGGTCACGACACGGAACTCTTGGCTGCACAGGTATAGGTGAAAATGTTGACAGGCCCATTTAATGGCCAATGCCTCCCTCTCAATTTGGGCATATCTGGTCTCCGTGTCGGTGAGGGCCTTGCTTGCGTAGGCTACTGGCCTCCAAACCTCAGGGCTGTGTTCTTGAAGGAGGACCGCTCCCAGACCCACAGGGCTGGCGTCAACAATCAGTTCCCGTGCGCCGCTTTGGATGGAAGTAGGTCATTACCGTCTTGTCCAGCAGTCCTGCTTTGATGTCATTGAACGCTTTGTTGGCGGCTCCGGTCCACTCCCACGGGTGACCATTGCGTGTGAGAGCCCGGAGTGGCTCCGACATGGCAGCAAGGCTTGGAATGAAACAGCCACAATAGGTGGCCATGCCAAGGAAGCTTCGTACTTCTGTGGGGTTCTTCGGCATGCTGGCTGCCCGGATGGCTGCGGCCTTCTTGGGATCCACTAGGAGCCCCTCCCGGGTGAAGGTATACCCAAAGAAGTCGACGGTTTCTTGGTAAAACGAGCACTTGGACTTGTGAAGGGTCAGGCCACATTCCTCCAGTCTCTTCAGGGTGGCTCGGAGATGATTGTGATGAGCTTCTAACGTGTCTGAGAATACCAGTATGTCATCACTGAGGTTGATCACGCCTTGCAGCCCCGACAGTGCTTCTCTAATGGCGTTTTGAAAGACTTTGGCCGCCGACGACACCCCAAAACTGAGCCGCTTGTACCTGCGGAGGCCAACGTGTGTCGAGAATGTGGTGATATACCTGCTCTCGGGCTCAAGTTCCAGCTGATGGTAGCCGGCGTTCAAATCCAACTTAGAGAACCATTTGGCGCCGTTCAGGCCTGCTACTATGTCGTCCATTGTTGGAGTGATGTGGCGCTCTCTTTTGACAGCTGTGTTCGGTAGCCTCATGTCCACACAGAGCTGTATGGCTCCGGGCTGTTTGGGTTTGGGAGCCACGACCAGCGGGGACACCCATGGGGTATGGCCGGACACTCTCTCAATCACATCGAGATCCTCGAGTTTTCTCAGCTCTTCTTCCACCTGCGGGCGAAGATTGAATGGCACTCTCCGGTGCCTGAGGGCGACCGGTCTCACAGAGGGGTCAATGTGGAGTTTGAACTTCTTGCCCTTGAGCTTTCCTAGTCCTGTGAATAGAGCTGGGAATTCCTTCAAGATGGCTTCGGCGTGTGAGTCATGGATCTGGTTGGCAAAAAAGACAAGTCCCAGGTCTTCAGCTGTGTGGCAGCTAAGCAGTGTCCCTTTTCTCCCCTCGGTGATGTGGAACCTGGTTTCCGTAGTGTTCTTTCCGCTGGCAACTTTGGCCTGGATGACTCCTCGGAGAGGAAGCGGGTGGGTCCCTCTATAGGTATAGATCCGTGCCCTGGATGGTGCAAGCGGGGGCCTTGGTGACAGGCGGGCGTACTGCTCTGAGTCCATCACGTTGACAGAGGCGCCGGTGTCGATGAGGGCCTGCACAGCCGTGCCTTCCACAGAGATGGAACACATTGGAGGCGGCCTTCGGCGACGATCCGTCCTACTGACATATGACACCACAAACACCTCGTCATCATCGTCTTCAGATGCAAGATATTGTTCCTGCTGCTGAGCCTCCATTATCGACTGCGAATCGTCGAGAGAGACCTGGCGAATGCGTTGTGTCATGCCCCTCGGCTTCGATGGAGTCTGCCAGGACCGTCTGCCTCGGCACACCTTGGCATAGTGATTGAGCTTCCCGCAGTGGGAGCATGTCTTCCCCTTCGCCCCACAGACGGCTGTCGCTGAGTGGCTTTCACCACAGTATCCGCACGGCCCTCCAGGCGGCGGTCTTGGGGCTTGACGAGCTGTGTAGGGGCGCCTTTGGATAGCCTCAACCCTTTCTTCTTTGATCGGAGGGTGCCTTGGCCCATGTGAGGCGGCAACTGGCGTGTGCAAAGCAGCCTCCATTTCCTCCGCTCGGACGTCCGACAGCTCGTGGGAGCGGGCCAGGACAAGGATCTCGTCCAGCGAGATACCCGGTTGACGAAGGATCAGCTTCCGCAGGAGTTTGGAACGGCATCCCAAGATAATTTGGTCCCGTATCTCTTCCCGGTGGTCCGTGAAGGTGCATGTGCTGGCCAGCCGGCGCAGCCGTGCGTAAAACATGTCGACCGATTCCGAGTCCATCTGCGACGCCCTCTGGAACTTGAACTTCTCGAAGTCGGGGTTGAGTTGGGGGTCAAAGTGCCTGTTGAGGGCAGTGACCGCTGCCTCGTAGTCGTCGTCATCGCCCGTGTTGGGGAGTGTTTCGAAAAGGTCATAGATCTCTGGGCCTCCATAGTAGATGAGTAGTGACCTTTTTATGGTGCCATCGGTCTCCCGGGTGCCTTTAAAATAGTGGGTCAGTCGTCCGACCCACGCCTTCCATCGTGGGGCCGCCGTGGCGGGATCCGCGGCTTCGGTGAACGGTGGCAGCGGGGCGACAGCCATGTGACTGGGTCCGGGGGGTGGCGCAGCGGCTGGAGCCGGGTCACCCATGGCGTCTCACGCCAGTATTCAGGCGCAGTGGCGCAGCCTTGTTACGCAGACTCTGTGGGGGTGCGCGCGCCGGCACGTGGCCACGTGCGGCAAATGGGTCCTTTGGCCTTGTTGGCGTGTGCAAGGTGGACTGCTCCCTCGCCACACCTCGGGTTGACAGGTGCTGACCCAGTGTGCCTTCCCCTTCTGTGGTGTCTGTGGTGGCTACCCGCAGCTCCTCAAGAACCCAGCCGGAGCGTCTGTCAGCAGCACCCAGGGCAGCAGCGTGTGACTAGGGCCGAGGTAGAGGGGTAGGCGGTCTTGAGACACGTGGCTGCTGGTCGTCCTGGGCCTGGCACATGAATGCAGGACAGAGGCCTCGATGGGGCGGGAGCGCAGGGTGGCCTGCAACGCCACCCCGGCAGAGATTCCGGCCACCGCAGCGCCGCCGGCTGAACACGCTCCCGCTGTACTGGGGAGGCGTGTGGGCGGGCGCAAGGTGCAGCGCCAGAGAGTCCGTATACCACTCGCGCCGCCAGCTGAACACGCTCCCGCTGCTGTGGGGAGGCATGTGGGCAGGCGCAAGGTACAGTGGCAGAGAGTCCGGCCACCGCTCGCGCCGCCGGCTGAACACGCTCCCGCTGCTCTGGGGAGGCGTGTGGGCGGGCGCGAGGTGCAGCGGCCGAGGGCCTGGGGCTGGCTCCCATGTGCAGCAGCAGTCGCCGGCAGGGCCGAGTGCTGCCGGAATGCAATCACCTGAAGCGACGCAGGGAGGCCAGGCAGGTCGTTCGTCGTCCAGAGGCAGGAGCGGAGCGTCGCGGGTGAGCTCCGCGAGCTCCCAGCTGGACGAGGGACCGGAGGCGGCGCACGCGTGAAAGTGCGACCGGCCTCGTCGCCAATGTAGAGCGGCGGGGCCACGTGGGGCCTGGGCCGCAGCAGCGCTCAAATTATGGGACACCGACAGGTATTGCTACTAGTTTGGCGGGAAGACCTCGAGCGGTCCCCGGCCGTTTATTTTATCCCCTCGGGTCGAGCCCGCCCCGAGGGGTGTGTGCGGATACATTGTACTAGAGAGCCCGGATGGC
>CAWUFW010029580.1:0-18778 GCA_963921515.1 Calotriton arnoldi
TGGGGTCGATTCCGATTCGGGCCGGAAAAGCACCGACCGACTCGGAGCCGGAAAAATTACCGACCGACACGTACCAGTGGCGCCCGACACGCCAAGTACGATGCAAGCCGCGATAAATCCGACCGACACGTCAGGAAACCAAGCCGACCGACCGAGCCGCTCGGAAAATAGCAATCCGGCCGGAAAAACACGCGAATCCAACCGACCGACACGCACCCGGAACAAATCCGACCGAATCGTACCCGCCAACTCCAACCCGCAAAGTACGATGCAAGGCGCGAAAACACGACCGAGTCGGACGGAGGACAAGCCGTACGACCGACACGCATACAAAACCGAGCCGAAGCAACACAATACACCGCGACCGACGCGTACGCAGCATACAAAACTGCACAAACACAGCGTGAACGAAACGGAAAACACCGTACGAGACCAATGCAGGGTCCGACTCGGTCACAAGAACGTTTCCAACATACACAAACAGCACAAAGGAAAAATCAACCAAAAAAAGGCCAAACAAGCAATTACCAAGCCAATAAATACTGGGGGGGTGGGGACAGAGAACAAAGACACACCCACAACTCCACCTATATAAAGGACACAAATCACTACCATGAGCCTTTGCAAATGCCATTCCACTGCCAGCACCCAAGAGAAAGCAACCACACACCCACAGCTCATCCCTCACACAAGCCACACACCAGCAGCACACCAACAAATACCTACCTCACATACACCCAGCACAACACACACCCACACACCCTCACCTGCACACCAACACACACATCACCCACCATCACCACCCATCACCATGCCCCCCAAGAAGAATCCCAAGTTCCTAGATAGTGAATTGGAAGTCATGGTAGACGAGATCCTCAGGGTGGAGCCACAGCTGTTTGGCACTCTGGTCCAACAGACCCCCATGTCGCAGAAAACCAAGATGTGGGAGAGGATCATCAACAGGGTGAACGCCCAATCACCATGTCGGCGCACAAAGACGGACATCCAGAACAGGTGGTATGACGTGCGCAGGAGGGTACGGGACCTGCTGAAGATAGACTACATCAACAGCCAACACACCGGCAGTGGCCCTCCTGCCAAGCCAATATACCTCAGGCCCTGGGAGGAGAAGGTGCGGGCCATCCTTCCGCCAGTGAGCGTATATGGACTAGAGAACATCCCAGAGCCTGGTGAGTACACAACAAATGTACACAATAAACTGCCACAAAACACACACATCACTGTCAAGGGGAGAGTCAAACCATGCACTCATAGCAATTACACAGCAACTAGAACAGAATCATCCCAAAATGTGTATGTCAGTCAGATAAACACAACACATGCCATCAAAAAAGTCACATCCAACTGTGCCAACACATGTACAAACACAACCACAACTACAGCTAGGCAGTGGCACAAATAGAACTAACACACACATCCACACATGTAGCCACCACAACAACACCAACACACAGTGAAGACCACTCAAAGGAAGGAATTCTGTGTATGCTGGCCAAGTCAGTGTAGCCAATAGCATCATGGGAGTCGCAGTCACACATATTGCCCCCCCCACAACTGTCCCATCAACACCACCCTGAACCATGCTCACATCACAGGGAGTGGAGAAGGACTCACAAGATGGCTGACACTGGCTACTGCTGTGGGGAGCACAAGGCCCTGCTGGCAACTGTGCACCAACAAACAGCAGGACACCACTGACTGACATCCTGAGAGACAACTTCCACTCCCTGCAATGCAAGCACGTTCCATGGTGGGATATCTGGCTGGCTGGCTGGGAAGGGGGACTTGCAGCACTGACCATAGTCACCAGCACCTCCCCTCACACCCCCCCAACACAAACTCCACAGTACCCACCTGGTAGAATGCAATGCCCTCCATCCTAACACAAGATCCCACAAAGCACCACCACCCTGGGTTATGTTGTGTGAAGCACAGGGACACTCTTGGGACTCTTAGCCAAACAACTGCCAGGACAACACTCCCAGCCATCCTGTCAGCACAGCCAGCCCACCCCACAGGGAAGCAGAGTCAAAAGGAAGGAAGCATGGGCATGCTGGGAAGGGGGTGGAGGCAATAGCATGATGGGAGTCGTAGTCACAGACATTGCTCAGCCTCACAACTGGCCCATCAACACCACCCTGAACCATGCTCACATCACAGGGAGTGGAGAAGGACTCACAAGATGGCTGACACTGGCTACTGCTGTGGGGAGCACAAGGCCCTGCTGGCAACTGTGCACCAACAAACAGCAGGACACCACTGACTGACATCCTGAGAGACAACTTACACTCCCTGCAATGCAAGCACGTTCCATGGTGGGATATCCGGCTGGCTGGGTGGGAAGGGGGACTTGCAGCACTGACCATAGTCACCAGCACCTCCCCTCACACCCCCCCCCCCAACACAAACTCCACAGTACCCACCTGGTAGAATGCAATGCCCTCCATCCTAACACAAGATCCCACAAAGCACCACCACCCTGGGTTATGTTGTGTGAAGCACAGGGACACTCTTGGGACTCTTAGCCAAACAACTGCCAGGACAACACTCCCAGCCATCCTGTCAGCACAGCCAGCCCACCCCACAGGGAAGCAGAGTCAAAAGGAAGGAAGCATGGGCATGCTGGGAAGGGGGTGGAGGCAATAGCATGATGGGAGTCGTAGTCACAGACATTGCTCAGCCTCACAACTGGCCCATCAACACCACTCCTGAACCATGCTCACATCACAGGGAGTGGAGAAGGACTCACAAGATGGCTGACACTGGCTACTGCTGTGGGGAGCACAAGGCCCTGCTGCCAACTGTGCACCAACAAACAGCAGGACACCACTGACTGACATCCTGAGAGACAACTTACACTCCCTGCAATGCAAGCACGTTCCATGGTGGGATATCTGGCTGGCTGGGTGGGAAGGGGGACTTGCAGCACTGACCATAGTCACCAGCACCTCCCCTCACACCCCCCCCAACACAAACTCCACAGTACCCACCTGGTAGAATGCAATGCCCTCCATCCTAACACAAGATCCCACAAAGCACCACCACCCTGGGTTATGTTGTGTGAAGCACAGGGACACTCTTGGGACTCTTAGCCAAACAACTGCCAGGACAACACTCCCAGCCATCCTGTCAGCACAGCCAGCCCACCCCACAGGGAAGCAGAGTCAAAAGGAAGGAAGCATGGGCATGCTGGGAAGGGGGTGGAGGCAATAGCATGATGGGAGTCGTAGTCACAGACATTGCTCAGCCTCACAACTGGCCCATCAACACCACCCTGAACCATGCTCACATCACAGGGAGTGGAGAAGGACTCACAAGATGGCTGACACTGGCTACTGCTGTGGGGAGCACAAGGCCCTGCTGCCAACTGTGCACCAACAAACAGCAGGACACCACTGACTGACATCCTGAGAGACAACTTACACTCCCTGCAATGCAAGCACGTTCCATGGTGGGATATCTGGCTGGCTGGGTGGGAAGGGGGACTTGCAGCACTGACCATAGTCACCAGCACCTCCCCTCACACCCCCCCCCAACACAAACTCCACAGTACCCACCTGGTAGAATGCAATGCCCTCCATCCTAACACAAGATCCCACAAAGCACCACCACCCTGGGTTATGTTGTGTGAAGCACAGGGACACTCTTGGGACTCTTAGCCAAACAACTGCCAGGACAACACTCCCAGCCATCCTGTCAGCACAGCCAGCCCACCCCACAGGGAAGCAGAGTCAAAAGGAAGGAAGCATGGGCATGCTGGGAAGGGGGTGGAGGCAATAGCATGATGGGAGTCGTAGTCACAGACATTGCTCAGCCTCACAACTGGCCCATCAACACCACCCTGAACCATGCTCACATCACAGGGAGTGGAGAAGGACTCACAAGATGGCTGACACTGGCTACTGCTGTGGGGAGCACAAGGCCCTGCTGCCAACTGTGCACCAACAAACAGCAGGACACCACTGACTGACATCCTGAGAGACAACTTACACTCCCTGCAATGCAAGCACGTTCCATGGTGGGATATCTGGCTGGCTGGGTGGGAAGGGGGACTTGCAGCACTGACCATAGTCACCAGCACCTCCCCTCACACCCCCCCCAACACAAACTCCACAGTACCCACCTGGTAGAATGCAATGCCCTCCATCCTAACACAAGATCCCACAAAGCACCACCACCCTGGGTTATGTTGTGTGAAGCACAGGGACACTCTTGGGACTCTTAGCCAAACAACTGCCAGGACAACACTCCCAGCCATCCTGTCAGCACAGCCAGCCCACCCCACAGGGAAGCAGAGTCAAAAGGAAGGAAGCATGGGCATGCTGGGAAGGGGGTGGAGGCAATAGCATGATGGGAGTCGTAGTCACAGACATTGCTCAGCCTCACAACTGGCCCATCAACACCACCCTGAACCATGCTCACATCACAGGGAGTGGAGAAGGACTCACAAGATGGCTGACACTGGCTACTGCTGTGGGGAGCACAAGGCCCTGCTGCCAACTGTGCACCAACAAACAGCAGGACACCACTGACTGACATCCTGAGAGACAACTTACACTCCCTGCAATGCAAGCACGTTCCATGGTGGGATATCTGGCTGGCTGGGTGGGAAGGGGGACTTGCAGCACTGACCATAGTCACCAGCACCTCCCCTCACACCCCCCCCCCAACACAAACTCCACAGTACCCACCTGGTAGAATGCAATGCCCTCCATCCTAACACAAGATCCCACAAAGCACCACCACCCTGGGTTATGTTGTGTGAAGCACAGGGACACTCTTGGGACTCTTAGCCAAACAACTGCCAGGACAACACTCCCAGCCATCCTGTCAGCACAGCCAGCCCACCCCACAGGGAAGCAGAGTCAAAAGGAAGGAAGCATGGGCATGCTGGGAAGGGGGTGGAGGCAATAGCATGATGGGAGTCGTAGTCACAGACATTGCTCAGCCTCACAACTGGCCCATCAACACCACCCTGAACCATGCTCACATCACAGGGAGTGGAGAAGGACTCACAAGATGGCTGACACTGGCTACTGCTGTGGGGAGCACAAGGCCCTGCTGCCAACTGTGCACCAACAAACAGCAGGACACCACTGACTGACATCCTGAGAGACAACTTACACTCCCTGCAATGCAAGCACGTTCCATGGTGGGATAACTGACTGGGTGGGTGGGTGGGTGGGAAGGAGGTCTGGCTGTCAACCAAACACAATCAATGCAGACCATGTTCACACCCCAGAGAATACATAGAAATGCCCAAATAATGCAGGACAATGTGCCACACCAATATCAACCCCTGACTGTGACGACTTAGGACAATACAATGTACAGGCCCGCACCCCGAGGCACAGTCACAACTGTCAGGTGTGTCAACCACTGATGCCTGCAGAAACATGACATACATTGTTTGTGTCTCCCAAAAACAGGTGATGATAGGGACACAGCAGCAGACGCTGAGGAGTCCCAGTCCCAGGCTCAAGAGGATGCCGAGCTCACTGGCGTCGTACAGCCTCTGTCCTCCTCGGACGATGAAGAACAACCTGGCACATCCGGTGCAAGTCAACATGCTGCACCAGCAGGACCACCAGCTGCAGCACCAGCAGGTCCACCAGCTGCACCCCTGCACCCACCCCTCCAACGACTGTCACCACGAATACCATCCCTGCCGACATGGACAGAATAAGGAACAACACCAGCGCAGTGACCCTGGACCAACCTGGGGCCATGGACACCACCACCACCACCAACCCCCAAGGTGGACCAGGGTTATCTGTGCGTGCAACTGCACACACTGCACATGTCAGCAGGGGTGGTGGGAGGGGTGGGAGACAGAGGTCGCTGCTTGCAGACGTTGCTGGTGTGCATGAAGACCCACAACTGGTACGCATAGCTGATGCGTACCAGTCCAGCACCGGAGAGCTCAGCCAGGTAGTGGGGCTCCTCAGAGACATCAAACAGCAGCAGGCTGCCCATCATGCCCGCTTGGACTCCCACATGTCCCACGTGGAGTCACACATGTCACGTGTGGACTCCCACATGTCCCGCGTGGAGTCCAAGTGGGATGTACTACATGAGATGACGGCGGTGCACAGGGACATTTTACAATGCCTCCGCCAGATGAACAGCAACCAGTCCACACCTCCCTGTGTGCCAACAACATCTGGTACCGAACAAACTGCAACTGCCACAGGGAGGGAGGAGGACTCTGGCGGAGAGTCCCCTGCACCGCAGCAGCCTGCACTTGAGGGCCCCCCCCCAAGAAGAGGGGTCGTCCGAGGAGGGGAAAGTGAGAGGCTGATGGCCAAGCGCAACTCCCAGGAAGCCTGAACCTGTTCTGGATTTTCGCCTTTGTGCACAGACTGTTCACCCTGTTGATGGCAACACTACTCCCACACATTGCATGGGGAGTACAAGTTGGAACAATGTGTCAGACAACTGTGGCCCCGATACTGGGGATCCTGTCTACCTGGACTTTCTATTCATCTAGGAACTTGGGATTGCAAGATTCATGTACAGCACAATCCATCCTATGCACTATTATCACAGATGTATCACAATAAACACAATAATACACCATACTTGCCTCTGTCGTGATTCCAACGTGGGTGCTGTTATGGGGATGATGAACAGCAAAATTACACTGTGTATGCGAACTGCAACAGCAAGGACAACACAGGCATGTGAGTACAGGCAACGTGACACATATGAGGGAGACACACCACCAGGGCTACACAACACATACACACCTAGGCCATCTGACTCATTGCCTACACTGATGTTGCCAGGGAAGACGGTGCAATGCACAGACACCACACCCATTCCCAGTTGTAGTCAAGTAGCCCACAGGTGCAGTAAGCAAATGGCAGTCAAATGTGTGACCACAGACAACGCACATCACTAAGTGAAGCACAGGTTTATTACACAGTAGCAACATGCCGTAACCACTACAGATGCAAGGTAACCCCACCTGGTAGCGGGCACACAGTCAACAACTGTAGACAGAAGGAAGTCCATGGGTGTGGCGCACATCACCTGTAGGGACACAACAGCTACCAGCCTGGATGTGCAATCACGTCGTCGGTGGACACAGTTGACCAAACGAATCTGAAAGTACCCTGTGAAGGACAGAAATGACACACAGTCAAAAGCAATGCAGTACAGGACAGAACAGCAAAACTCATGCACAATACATGTTACAAGATACCCACCCAGAACCAAGTTAGCATGTCAACACTGTTGGGGAGTACAGCCCACCTGTCACCACACATCGCAACACACATCCTGTCAAGTAGCCCATGGACACACTCCAACAGCACCAGAGCACCACCCACACATCATGCCAACTCACATCATTCACATGACACCTCAGGATACTCACATTCAGCTAAAGAAGTTGGTGATGAGCTGTGTGCGGACATCACCATCACCATCATCATCATCATCGTCACTGGCATCGTGGTCCAGGCCAGGATCCTCCACAGGTGGCGGATGTTGGTCATCGTCATCCTGGATGAGAGGCAACTCCTTCCGCACTGCCAGGTTGTGGAGCATGCAGCAGACGATGATAATCTTGCACACTTTCGCAGGGGCATATGGGAGGGACCCTCCGGTCTTGTCCAGGCAGCGGAAGCGGCTCTTCAGGAGACCAAAGGTCCGCTCAATCACTCTCCTGGTCCGACCATGTGCCTCATTGTAGCGCATCTGGGCAGGTGTCACAGGGTTCCTGAGGGGTGTCAGCAACCACGGCATGTTGGGGTATCCCGAGTCACCTACGGACAGACAAGTGCACATCAGCTGACTTGGAAAAGTGGGCGGAATACTACAGATCAGATCACACACAATGGCACAAAGTCAGTACACACCGACAAGCCAGGCACGCTGGTTCTGCATCTGTGCCATCAACCTGGGGATGCGACTACTCCTCATCACAAAGGCATCGTGTGCTGAACCAGGGAAACGGGCACACACGTGTGTGATGGTCATGTCTGCAAGACACACCACCAGTGCATTGACCGAGTGGTAGTGCTTGCGGTTCCTGTAGGCCTGCTCCTGGGCCTGTGGTGGTACCAAAGCCACATGTGTCCCATCAATGGAGCCAATGACATGCGGCATCCTCCCCAGGGCATAAAAGTCACTCTTCACGTCAGTGAGTCGTCGCAGTCTAGGGAAATAGATGTACCGGTTCAGGAAGAGCAACATTGCCGCCAAGAAATCGCGGAGCACACGGCTGAACATGGTCTGTGACATCCCACCAGCAGACGCCACAGTATGTTGGAAGGTACCGGTGGCAAAGAAGTGTAGGGCTGCCATCACCTTCACCTTGGGGGTCAGCGCTGTAGGATACGGCCGGCCAGGCTGCAAATGTGGGGACAACTGCACTGCCAAATCCTCAATCAGCTGCCTGGTGAAGCGGTACCGTCGGATGCTGTCCCGTTCCACCATCGTTGCCAGGTCTGGGAATGGCCGATGGACAGCAGGAGCCCTGCAGTGCAGAGGAGAAGTAAGCAAGATCGTCAGTCACCCCACATATGCGGCATTGAACACACTCAAGATCCCAACATACATCATCATGAGGCACAACTACATGAAGTGTGCAGTACCGGAACGACATGTATGGTACATACATGGCCAACATCTGTCAACACGGTCCTACAGGTGGCATCAATTTGTCCCAGGTTGGCCCATTGGATATCATGATGCTGTGTCACAGTCACCCCCCAGTGACATGTGAGGACAGATGTGCCCCAGGCACCACAGCTCAACGACAGGCACATTCCCAGGGACCCTGTAATGCCACATGGACACTGGCATCACCTGGAGTATCATGTGTACACCACAACAAAACAAACATGACCCCCACAGGTAGTGGCCACACTTGCCATGGCAGGAGAGCCATGGACGTCTGTGACACACACGCACAACATCAGAGTCCATGCACACACAACGTGGATGTGGAGACTGTCTCCCATTGTGCACATGAAATCAGAGACATTGTAAACACTACATGCACAAAGACTGTGGAGGGCCATCACTATTGTGCCACTGGGACACCCTGGCTCAAACATACCGTCCCACATGGGACTCACGGGGTATGTGACATGACATACACAAACACCACTGTGAAATGTGACCATGGCACATGCACAGATATGAACAGTTGCACATCACAGTGGTCACGTACACGTAACACCCAGGATCCTGTCCCCATTAACACGTGCACAGCCTGGGGGTGGCTGCCCACAGGTGACACCCACAGGACAACATGTACACCAACATACACACAATAGGAAATGCAGCCTTACATGCCTTATGATAAGGTTTGGACAGGCTGTCGTGATGTAGGTGTGCCCCTCACTCCCTGGGAGCTATCTGTGGCTGGCATATGTCCATCTGAGACAGGCATGCTGACATATGCCAGTCACATGTACAGTGATGCGTTGAACAGCAATGGACCGATCGGTGTCTCCGGCCGGCCCATTGCTTTCAATGTGTGCGGGTACGCGTTGTACCCCTGTGCGCGTTGTACTGCAATGGACCGATCGGTGCCTCCGGCCGGCCCATTGCATTCAATGTGTGCGGGTACGCGTTGTACCCCTGTGCGCGTTGAACAGCAATGGACCGATCGGTGCCTCCGGCCGGCCCATTGCTTTCAATGTGTGCGGGTACGCGTTGTACCCCTGTGCGCGTTGAACAGCAATGGACCGATCGGTGCCTCCGGCCGGCCCATTGCTTTCAATGTGTGCGGGTACGCGTTGTACCCCTGTGCGCGTTGTACCTCAATGGACCGATCGGTGCGCACCCATTGACAATGGGCTTGCCTGGCAACGGACGCGTTTTCGAATATTCGAACGAGTCGGTTGCTGGAAAATCAGTTGGTCACCCACAACAATGTTGCAAAATCATGTATGTCATGAAGTTGAAATTTTGAAGGATGCTGTGGGCGTGTTTTGGTGCTGCTATTCCATGGATTGGCCAGATTCAGAAGATGCAAACGACTTGGACCTATCACTTTGGACACAAGGGACAGTATCTGCCTCTCCAGCACATATATATTGCTGCATGTTCCCCTGAGAGCCCACTTGCCTGCACTACATGCTCCAGGACGACATCTGCCACTGCACTGCTGCTGTCTCTGCCCCTCTGGACCCTGCAATGGCACGTACTGTGGAGAGAGCCCCAGCCTTCAGCCTTGAAGAGAACCAGGCCCTGCTGGACAGCCTACTTCCACAGTACAGCAAGCTGTATGGGACACCAGGGGAGCAGGTGAGTGTTCTGTGCACTGCCTTTCTGAATGTGCATTTTGTCTGACTAGCAAGGCTGAGAGTCAGCACACCACTGGCTAGCAGGCTCACTGAGTAGTTGTCACCCCCCATAGTGTGTAGTGACTTGCACTGGACAGGTATGGTGCAGTGACAGTGCTTCTGAACAGGGTTTTACTCCCCATGCAATGATACCATGTAGTGACTTCTGGAAAACTGTCCATGGGCAGCCGTGCACTGCCTGGGTACACCATGTGCCCCTGTGATTGCGACATGTATATGCAACTGTGTCATGCACGGATATGTTGCATGTGTAGTAATGGCCTTATCACTTTGTCATCCTGACAGGCTTCTGCCCATCGGAAGCATGAGATCTGGAAGGACATCGTCCGGGCTGTCCGGTCCGTGGGGGTCTACAAGCGCCGGATCCGCAACTGCCAAAAGAGGTGGCAGGACCTTCGGGGCTGGACCCGGAGGATTGCACGGGTCCAGCTGAAGCTGTCGCCTCCTCGCAGGAGGGGCGGAACACGGACCCTGACCCCCCACATGCTCAGGATCCTGGCGGTGGTCTTTCCAGACCTGGATGGGCAGCTGAAGGCCAGAGAGCAGCAAGGAGGGGGTGAGTCAAAGACTGCACTGTGTACTCTGTCTAACATGCTATGTGCCCTCCTCGGGCCAGGTTGAACTGCCACAGTACAGCAGTCATGTTGTCCAGGAGCCATGTCCCTCTATTGTGCACTGCCCACTCCTCATCTGATACCCAGGTGTGGCCCTTACATGCAGGGAATTCTGTCACTTAGGACTGTGTCCTTGCAGTTTGCTTGACTCAAGGTGGGAGACAGCATCTGTTTCCCTGACTCTGTGGTGGGCATCATGGGTGGGTCCATTGCTTACACAATGCCTGTATTCTGACATGTATTCAGCGTGTTACTTTGATCTGTGGTCCAATTGCTGAGCTGATCCACCACATGTGGCTGGGGTACCTGGCACACACCCATGCTGCGGGTGGGAACAATGTTTGGGCCCCAGGAGTATGTATATGACGTGTGTCACACATACTTAGCCAGCTGCCTACAGTCCAGGGCTCATCCCTCATTCATGTGGGGCTGGACAGTCATGCCTACTCCAGGCCATACAATACACTCTGTACTCCCACTCCCGTGTATCAGAGGACACATTGTGCACAGTGATTTGACCCCTCAGGTGTCTGCCTCTGTGTCAGTGTGCTGTGGATTAGTCGCCAGGACTGCTGTGGAGTTTCTTGGTAGGGGCTCAGCATGCCACTGGAGATGTGACCATAGGAGACGATACTTGTGTGACACATAGGTGTCTGATCAGCTGCCCATGCAGACTGGGGCATGTAAATGTGAAGTTCAGGCAGCTGTTCCCCATGCACAGCAGAGTGTGAGGGGCTCAGGTTCAGAGGGTAGTGTCACAGGTCTCCCATATGTCCAATAGGTATGACCTGGACAGATGAGGGTTAAGAGGATGTGTTGTGGGGGGGATGTACATGTGCACTTGTGCAGCTCCAGGACTTGCATTCCCCATGACCTACTATTGTGACACAGTGCAGAGTGTTGTTGTCTGGCTGCAAAGTCATACATCACTGAGCCAGTGATGTATGACTTTGCAGTCATGCCTCCGCCATGGCATGTGTCTACTGATTGGTGAGCCTGCAGGGGAGTGACATGTGCTACATGCACACCATAGTGGCGCTGGCTATCAGGACATGGGTGCATCATGGTGTCTGTCGCTGGTATGCATCACATGCATTTCCTATTTGACTCTGGGCATCCCTTACATCCGGAAACCTGTACTGACTCAGTGGCAAGAGCTGTGATGTGTCCACACCGTGTCCTCTGCACTGTCCAACTACTGTGTACTTGGTGCATGTGTCAACACTGGGGTGTTGCAATCCAACAGACACCAGACAGATGGGTGCAAGGCCATGTGGGATGTGAGTGCCATGCTTGGCATCAGACTGACAATTGACTTCTCCTGTTCAATTAGTGCACTTTTAGCAATGTACAACTAATGATGCCAGGGCTTGCTCTGTGATGTGCTGTGCTCACAGTGGTGTGTGCGTTATGTGCAGGTGACTGATGTCTGTCTGTTTCCCCATTGTTTGCAGATACATCCACGGCCACGGAAGGGGACAGCTCCACGGACCAGGAGGAGCCGGAGAGCCAGACTGGGTCAGCAGCCGAGGAGTGGTCGGAGGGACCCAGTGGCACGGAGGGCGAGGGGAGCCACACCGAGGAGTCCTCAGCAGCATCCACCTCAGCTGAGGACCAGAGCAACTCGGAGGATGACTCCCTTGTGGAGGCGGGTGTCAGCAGCCACCACACCCCAGCTAGTGTTGCTGTCCCCGCCACCACCAGCACCACCACCGCCCTCCCATCGGCTCCCATTCCCCAGGTCCGTGGAGGCTCCCATGTCCGGGAGCGTGTCTCCTTTGGGCCAGGCACCGCACCCCCTGCCCCTGTGTCCCCTGCTGCCCTGAGTGAGGAGTCTGTGTACCTCCTTCGCCAGCTCCATGTAGGGCAGACAGCCATGCTGAGTGTCCTCCATGCGCACACCGCGCTGTTGACTCAGCTGGTGTCGTTCATGGAGGGCATCTCATCGGGCATGTCTGACCTACAGAGGGGCAATAGGTCCATGGACTCCTCCCTGACGGCAGCAGTGTCCCTCCTCAAACGGTCCCTCACCCCTCCTGCCTCTGCTCCATCCACACTCCCCAGCACCTTACCCATCCCAGGCACACACACACTGGCACAGGCACACACCAGCACACACACATCCAGCACACTGACACACACGCCAATGACAAAACGCACACGCACGCACATTCAGGGGACTGAAGCCAGACTCACAGGGGATGGGGCCCTGGAACACACACACGCATCCACATGCACTGCGCAGTCCTCAGTTCCCTCTCCCTCCAAAGCACCCTCCCTTGCCTCACCTGCAACCCCAAAGTCACAGCAGCTCTTCCTCTGTGACCTCGGCCTCTTCCCCACCGATGAAGCTGCTCCAGCATCCCGGGGGAAGAGGAAGCCCACCCACACGGAGCAGAGTGCCCCTCGCCCCCGGACACCCTCCCCCAGGCGCAGACGGACTGAGGCCCCCACCCGCAAGTCCCCCCGGAGTGCTAAGAGCAAGACCCCGCCACCGCCCTGCAGCTCAGGCACAAGGTCTCCGTCCTCCATCCCTCAGGCCCCCACTGCACAGGTGCCCCCACCACACCCTGCCCCAGGTTCCCCCACCCACAGATATACCATCCCCAAGATGCTCCGGCCTTCTCCCCCTGCCACTTGCTCTCCCAGCACCACACCCCCCGCTGCGCTTGTCTGTGCCACTGATGTGGTGAGGGTGTCCTCCCCTCTGTCCAACCCACCTTGCCTGTTCCCCATTCTCCTCCCCTGGAGGTAGGCACTGCAGTGGAGTCCACTACCGCCCTGTCTGACTTGGGCACTGCAGTGGCGGACCTGTCCACCCCATCTGCAGGGTCCACTGCAGTTGTGCCGGCACCCACGACATCTGTGTCATGCCCCCCAGTTGTGCCGGCACACACCATGTCAGACACCTCCACTGCAGTTGTCAGTGGCTCTCCAGCACCCACCACCCCTTCCCTGACTCCCCCTGGTGAGCCCTGATCCTGTCCCTGCGGTGCCTGGCCTGCCCCCCGGTTGCCCCTCCTAGTGGATTGTCCCTGGTATTGTGCAGGCATGCGTAGGGTGACATCTGCCAGTGTCACCCTGTTTGAACTTTGACAATGGACTGGCCATTGGCCTTTGCTCTAATTTCTTCTGGACGTCGTTATCAAACAACACATATGCTGAATAAAGCAACTTTCTTTTCTCTAGTGCTCATGCTTCAGATGTACATGTTGTTGGTGCAGCTAACCATGCCCTTGCTGCAGTGATGGTGATATCTGGTCTCATGATTATGAAGTGTTACTGTGCAGGAACCCATGTGGTCCAGGGGGAATGTGTCCTATCATGTGGTGTATCCATGTCATCAATAGCAGCATCTGAGGGTGTCATGTGTTCAGTATTTGGCAATGGGTTTCCTACTTACATTGGCAATTTCATATCTGTGGCTTCCACCCCTGCACATCTGTTGTGCCTGCCATCGTTGCATTTGTCTACTTCCCTGACCGTGTTGCCATCTCCAGTGGACATGCAGGTTTGGGCATCAATGGGGAGGGACTCATCCGTGTAGTCAGTGCAACATTGCTATACAAGTGTGTTGGATCTGTGCTGATGATTCCGTTGGCACATCCATGACCAGGCTGATGTGATGGGAGCCCTCATTTGGTGCTAATTGTTGATTGTGTGACCAAGTGCTCAGCTGACATGATGGGGCCCTACTGAGGCAACATATGGCACAGCTTTCCTCACACAGGAGTGGAGTCCCCTCATGGCAGTGTGTACACGTGTGACATTGCCTGCGCCCAAGGTGTGTGTTGTATGTGCATGTCTGTGTGTTCACTTTCATTCATCTGCGCATGCTGTGATCCCTAGTGTTGTACCTGTTTGTGATGCTTGCTGACTTGAGCTATGTTCCCCCAAAGTCTTCTCCCTGTGTTCTCTGTGATGTGGGTGCATGGCACATTACTGGTCATCAGGGTGTCACCCATAGGTGTGTTTGCTGTCAGGGCAGAGTTTGTGTGCTGACGCAGATGGGTCACAGTCAGGTTTCCCCTTTGGCACTTGTTGTTTGCCCCTGTCATGTGATTTCCAGTTTGTGTTATCTTTCAGTGATTGTGACACGTTGTGTGTGTGACTGCTGGCACTCCTTAGGGTCCGGGCTGCAATGTTGGTTGTTGTCTATGTGTGTTCTTTGTGGGTGACCTTGGCTTCTTCATTGGTGTGTGACTGTGGCTGGGATCCCATTGGTCGGTGTGGTATTGCCGTCATGTCCATGTACAGCGTAGTGTGCAGTGTGTCAGACATTCAGGAGTCTTGTTGAGTGTCCATGTGTGATGTGTTTCTACACCTTGGTTCCCACCCACCACCCTGGAATAGTCATGGGTGCATGTGCAATGTCACCAGTGCATGTGTACTTCACTGCTGCACATTGTTGGAGGTCGAGGGGTGTGGTCTTGAGTGTGTGCAGATGAGAGTTGTTGCCCGGCTAGTCCCCTGCCTCCATGTTGGCCTTGGCTTACTGGCCATGCTGATTGATTTGTGCTTGTGTAGGTGTGATGGTAGTTAGTTGCTCAGGACACCTGACTGTGGTTCACAGTGTGAACGACATTTAGCTTTGTCATCACAGTGGTATTTTTATTCAGCCCAGGGTCACCACATTGTGGGGGCCCTGGGGGTGGTGCTGTGGTGTGTCTGTGACTTGCTGTGTCAGTTGTTGTTCCTACGTGCCTGTGTGACATGTGTGTTTTGTGCTCCCTCTCACCTGTCAATGCCTGCTTGCCCACATAGGGGATTTGGATCCATGAGTTAGCTTAGTGTGGCAGTGTATGCACATCTGTATGATTGGTATTCAGCTCTCCTCATGTGTTGTGTTGTTGCCTGGGGACACTGGCACCCCCACCCCTCACCTGCTGTGTATGATGACAGTGTTGGTCTGCCTGTTTGTGTTTGTGCATCTGCACCACTGCATTGGCATATCTTGGGTGTGCCATTGGCTGTATGTTGTTTGGTGTGTTTCCCCTGCTGTCCCTGGGACTCCTAGGTCATCGGTCAGCACAGTGATCATGGTTTGTGTGTCCCATTGCTGCCATGGTATGGTATCTGTTCACCTCACATCTGCTGTCTCCACAGGGTATCTGCATTTGTGTGCCCATTGGTGCAAATATGTGGTTCTGCATTCTGATGGTCACTTCTGTCATTGTGTCATTGATGACTGTTGACGGTCTCAGCCCCCATGGGTGTTGTTTGTCTGCACATGGCCAAAGGAATGTTTCATTTGCACTGCAGTATTTGGCTCCCCCAATTTATGTTGCAATGGGACACATACACTACTTTGCCACAGATGAGTTTTTGGTTCTGTGACCAGGAATGATCCATGCAGTTTGGCAGTTGCAGCTCTTTCTTTGTCAACAATTACCTTTTGGTCACTGTGATGATGAGGGTGTAGACCCCATTGCCACAATGGTCAAAATGTGCTTCAGCTATGGACCCCACACTTACCTTTTGGTCACTGTGATGATGGGGGTTTAGACCCCATTGCCACAATGGTCAAAATGTGCTTCAGCTATGGACCCCACACTTGCCTTTTGGTCACTGTGATGATGGGGGTTTAGACCCCATTGCCACAATGGTCAAAATGTGCTTCAGCTATGGACCCCACACTTGCCTTTTGGTCACTGTGATGATGGGGGTTTAGACCCCATTGCCACAATGGTCAAAATGTGCTTCAGCTATGGACCCCACACTTGCCTTTTGGTCACTGTGATGATGGGGGTTTAGGCCCCATTGCCACAATGGTCATGGGCTGCTTGCATTGTGGGTGCCACACACATATATGTGTGGCACATGTGCTAGGGGGTCACATTGTATGTTCAAAGTCATGTTCGGTGTTGTAGGCATTTGACACAGCCTGCTCACACGCTTGTCATGGTGGTGGGGGGATGTCTTAATCTTGCATTCCCTAGGTTGTGGTGTGCTTGTTGTGTCATGCATTGTCCATCCTATGAGTGGGGGTGGTAGTAGTGGTAGGCATCCAGCCCCCTGGCTAAGGGTGGTAGTAGTGGTAGGCTTCCTGCCCCCTGGCTAAGGGTGGTAGTAGTGGTGGGCATCCTGCTCCCCCTGGGTGAGGGTGGTAGTAGTGGTAGGCATCCTGCCCCCTGGCTAAGGGTGGTAGTAGTGGTAGGCATCCAGCCCCCTGGCTAAGGGTGGTAGTAGTGGTGGGCATCCTGCCCCCCTGGGTGAGGGTGGTAGTAGTGGTGGGCATCCTGCCCCCCTGGCTAAGGGTGGTAGTAGTGGTAGGCATCCTGCCCCCCTGGGTGAGGGTGGTAGTAGTGGTGGGCATCCTGCCCCCTGGCTAAGGGTGGTAGTAGTGGTGGGCATCCTGCCCCCCTGGGTGAGGGTGGTAGTAGTGGTAGGCATCCTGCCCCCCTGGCTGAGGGTGGTAGTAGTGGTAGGCATCCTGCCCCCCTGGGTGAGGGTGGTAGTAGTGGTAGGCATCCTGCCCCCCTGGGTGAGGGTGGTAGTAGTGGTAGGCATCCTGCCCCCCTGGCTAAGGGTGGTAGTAGTGGTAGGCATCCTGCCCCCCTGGCTAAGGGTGGTAGTAGTGGTAGGCATCCTGCCCCCGTGGGTGAGGGTGGTAGTAGTGGTAGGCATCCTGCCCCCCTGGCTAAGGGTGGTAGTAGTGGTGGGCATCCTGCCCCCCTGGGTGAGGGTGGTAGTAGTGGTAGGCATCCTGCTCCCCCTGGGTGAGGGTGGTAGTAGTGGTGGGCATCCTGCCCCCTGGCTAAGGGTGGTAGTAGTGGTAGGCATCCTGCCCCCCTGGGTGAGGGTGGTAGTAGTGGTAGGCATCCTGCCCCCGTGGGTGAGGGTGGTAGTAGTGGTAGGCATCCTGCCCCCTGGCTAAGGGTGGTAGTAGTGGTGGGCATCCTGCCCCCCCTGGGTGAGGGTGGTAGTAGTGGTAGGCATCCTGCCCCCCTGGCTAAGGGTGGTAGTAGTGGTAGGCATCCTGCCCCCCTGGCTAAGGGTGGTAGTAGTGGTAGGCATCCTGCCCCCCTGGCTAAGGGTGGTAGTAGTGGTGGGCATCCTGCCCCCCCTGGCTAAGGGTGGTAGTAGTGGTGGGCATCCTGCCCCCCCTGGGTGAGGGTGGTAGTAGTGGTGGGCATCCTGCCCCCCTGGCTAAGGGTGGTAGTAGTGGTGGGCATCCTGCCCCCCTGGGTGAGGGTGGTAGTAGTGGTAGGCATCCTGCCCCCCTGGGTGAGGGTGGTAGTAGTGGTAGGCATCCTGCCCCCTGGCTAAGGGTGGTAGTAGTGGTAGGCATCCTGCCCCCCTGGCTAAGGGTGGTAGTAGTGGTGGGCATCCTGCCCCCTGGCTAAGGGTGGTAGCAGGTGGGCATCCTGCCCCCCTGGGTGAGGGTGGTAGTAGTGGTGGGCATCCTGCCCCCCTGGCTAAGGGTGGTAGTAGTGGTGGGCATCCTGCCCCCTGGCTAAGGGTGGCAGCAGCGGGCATCCTGCCCCCCTGGGTGAGGGTGGTAGTAGTGGTGGGCATCCTGCCCCCTGGCTAAGGGTAGGTAGTGGTAGGCATCCTGCCCCCCTGGCTAAGGGTGGTAGTAGTGGTAGGCATCCTGCCCCCCTGGCTAAGGGTGGTAGTAGTGGTGGGCATCCTGCCCCCTGGCTAAGGGTGGTAGTAGTGGTGGGCATCCTGCCCCCTGGCTAAGGGTGGTAGCAGTGGTAGGCATCCTGCCCCCCGTGGGTGAGGGTGGTAGTAGTGGTGGGCATCCTGCCCCCCTGGGTGAGGGTGGCAGTAGTGGTAGGCATCCTGCCCCCTGGCTAAGGGTGGTAGTAGTGG
>CAWUFW010029581.1:0-18775 GCA_963921515.1 Calotriton arnoldi
TCCTTCTGCTTTTGATGGTAGTGGGAATCTGCTCTAAATGTTTGGCATTATATTGAAAGCTGTGATAATGTTAACTGGATTACTTAAAAGACTGCTTAATGCCATGAATTTTGAATTTCTAATACAATAACCAAATTAATTTAATATCTGTCTGAGTCTATTATTGAGTCTTGTTGGGTCTTCCATTGAAACTGTGCTATTTTCCAATTATTTAAATCCGTTGTAGGGAGAACAAGCGAGCTTTTACGGAATATCAAGGTCTGCTTTTTTTATTCTGTGCGGATGTAGCAGAACTTTTTGTTTGCATAATTCTAGTCCGACTTAACTTCTTTAGGAGGTTGGGTCTTCCTAATGCAATTCTTTATTTCTACAGTATGGTCTTGGGGGTTCTTCTTCCGGGCAGCCTCTATTAGAGCCACATGGCAGCGCGGACACGCGCAGGGGGCGTGCTGCTGGCGTGTTGAAGGCGCACCAAAGGCAAGCCCGTCTGCGCCCGTCCGCGCCCGACCGGGACCAGGGGCCAGAACCCCTGCCCCCTATCGTCAGGCAAGATTGTGTACTCACCCTCCCAAATTATAGGGTTAAGGGACTTGGGTAAAGACAATTGCCTCCATTCTATGCACTTAGCTAAAGGTGATTCTTCATGCGATTACTGCCCATTCAGGCTCTGCTCTGCGCTGGAAACTCAGCCAGATGTACATGCCCCTCACATCTATAAAATGTTTTCTCTGAACTGTAGGTCTCTGTCTAAACACTCTGTCGAACTAAACATATTTTTAGTAAATGTACAACCAGATGTATTATTTTTAAGAGAAATCTGGCTTCACAAGGACTCCGCACCTGAGGTGGTTCAAACTCTTCCCCTAGGGTATAATATCCAGCGCAGAGATCGCGAGAGGAAGAAAGGGGGTGGTATAGCAATCATCTTTAAAGACTCATTTAAATGAGCCCAATCCTGTCTCCGACTGTGAAAGTCTATTCTTTTCCATTTCTCTCTCCGCTACGCTCTCCTTCTTAGGAATCCTTATATATCGCCCCCTGGGAGGGGGAGGGGGGGGACATTTTCTAACTCTCTTCCTGAAGTGGCGGCTTCATTGGCAAGCTCATCCACAAACATCACGCTTGTAGGAGATTTTAATTTACATTTTGATGACCTAAGTAAAACAGATGCCTCGGAGCTCACCCAAGACTTATCAGCAATTCAATTAACCCAAAAAGTTATAGGCCCCACACACATTAAAGGCCATACGTTAGACCCCGTGTTTACCAATAACGATGAGCTGTCGGTGGGGACACTTATCCCCCTGCCTTGGTCGGATCACTTACTGCTCCCTATTTCCTTAAAATCCCCGACTCAACGTAATCTCATGGATCCTAGTACCAGGAAAGCCCGCCCTTGGTCCAAACTTTCCATAGAGTCCTGGTCTACTGTGCTCAATAACTCAAAACTTACTCTAGACCCCAGTTTTGTTTCATCATCTGAAAAATTGACACACTGGATAGAGTCCTCACTGGACATAGTTATTCCTGTTAAAGCTAGCTACCGTAGGATGCAAGAGAGAATCGCTCCGTGGTACTCGCCCAAGCTTAGGCTGCTCAAACAGGCTTGTAAACGGATGGAGAGGAAATGGAGGAAGGATTATAGCGAGTCCAGTAAAACGAAATACAGAGAGTCCATAAAATGCTATCAAGCTGAAATTAAAAAAGCTCAGGCGCTTTATTATGAAGAAAAAATTAATTCAGCAACTAATGCTCCCAGAGAAATCTTCCGTATTGTGAAAACTCTCTTAGAGCTCCCTTCCCCCAATATTTCCACAGCAATATCCTCCGATCGCTGCAATGAACTTAAAGAATATTTTCAGGGAAAAATTCAGAATATATATAACACGTTCCCTGACACTCCATGTCCCAGTGACCTCTATGTTCCAGTGACCAGTGACCTTCCTGCCATGAACAGGCCTCCAGACCACATTATGCACACTCTGGAGGAATTTCCACTCCTTGACCTGGACACCCTATCAGTAATCTTTGCTCAAGTAAAGTCGGGCTCCCCTCTCGACCCGGCTCCTCCTCACCTTTTGTGCAAGGTTAAAGAAGTGGTGTTTCCGGTTATACTGGACGTAATAAATCTCTCTGTCACCAATGGCCAAGTTCCACCTTCCTGGAAACACGCCATGGTGAAAGCATTATTGAAAAAGCCAAGCTTAAATCCTGACGTCTTGAGTAACTACCGTCCCATCTCTCTGATGCCCTTGGTCTGTAAGGTCCTGGAAAAGCATGTTAATTCTATTCATTCTGACTTCTTAGAAACCCATGACCTTCTGCACCACTCTCAGACTGGCTTCCGTCCCCATCATGGTACTGAACCCGCACTTATTGCAGTAGTAGAAGAATCGAAAAAGATAATTGACCAGGGAGGAGCAGTAGCCATTATCCTCCTTGACCTGAGTGCCGCTTTTGACACAGTTAACTTTGACATTCTCCTTAACAGGCTTAGGAGTGCTGGAGTGTCAGGGGGAGCTATCTCCTGGATCCAATCCCACCTCAATGGTAGAACATTCCAGGAATTTGCGGGAGAATCCACCTCTAGGTGTATATCTCTTAGATATGGAGTACCTCAGGGATCATCCCTGAGTCCTACGCTATTTAACGTGTACATGAGGCCGCTGGCTGATATCGCCCTGCCATATGGGATCAATATTGTCACATATGCGGATGACACTCAGCTGGTTGTTTCACTAAACCACCCGCACAATGCTCCATCTGATCTGGAATCCTGCCTGGAGAAGGTGGCAACCTTAATGGAGACAAAACCGAAATAATGTATCTAGGTAATCTACCCAACGTGGATCTCAAACTGCCATGGCCAACCTGCCTGGGACCCACCCCGACCCCAAAGCCCAAGATCAAAAGCTTGGGCGTCTGGCTTGATAAGTCACTCAAATTTGACCAACAAGCAGTGGAAGTGACAGGTGCCTGCTATGGTATCCTTAGAATGTTGCGGAAAGTCCTCCCCCTCCTTCCTATGGGGGCTAGGAGAACTATGGTCCAGGCCCTGGTCCTTTCGCGCCTGGACTACGGCAACTCCTTGTACCTGGGAGCACCTAAATCCACCACACGGAAACTTCAAGTTGTCCAGAACTGCGCCGCTCGGCTGCTGCCTGGCACTCCTAGAACTCAATCGGCTAAGCCTTGTCTGAAGACCCTACATTGGCTGCCCATCCTGGAGAGGATCAAATTTAAATCCCTCTGTATAGCCCATAAGACCCTTATGGGAAAAGGACCTTCCATTAACAAGTCCCTTATCACCTTTTATCGCCCTAGGAAACTCCTCCGCTCTACGAGCCTGAGTTTAGCCGTCATCCCTAAAATCCAAAGGACGCGAAGTGGGGGTAGCTCCTTCTCCTACAGTATAGCCAAGCTTTGGAACACTCTTCCCCTATATCTGCGCTCAGAGACTCACCATCTCACCTTCCGAAAGCGTCTTAAAACCTGGTTGTTCCAGAACACTAACCTGTGAGCCACCTTCCCTCCCCTGTTCTGCCGCTAGCGCTGGGATGCCTTAGGGTAGCTATGCACTCAAGAAGTGTTAATTAATAATAATAAAGTGGTGTACGTAAATCTGATTTCAAATTTGTGAGTTAGCTGACAATTTACGGTCCTCATTGGACAGCTAAAGTGGTGTTTTGGTCACCCTATTTTCCACCCCTCCTATCGGCAGAGAAAGATCCAGCAGAGGATCATTGCCTCTGTGGTAAATAGAAATGCTGCAGACTGTCTAATTGTAAAGGGACCAGTACAGTTAGAGTAGTAAGGAGAGTAAGCATACAGAAAATGTTTTCCATGCTTGCGCTGCAACACTTGTTCCTTCCTGCTTTTGACCACTGTCTTACATCACATTATTTTCCGCTTGTGGTCCAATTAAGCTATCCTTGGGGGTTTCCTTTGACTTACTACTCTGAATTCCACTTGTGCCAGATTACAACATTCTTCAGAGGGTTTTATCACTATGTTTCTGAAGTTGCTGTTGGGGACCCAGATTATCAGCAGCAGAGTAGTTAAGGAAGACAGCAATATTTAAATTGCCAAGGCTCCCATATACAGCCTGATGGTTCGACAGCTAACTGATCTATAAGCTATGATGTTCATTGCTAATGTATGATCTATTCTGTCTAGACTGGTGGATCCACTGGCACAGGGGTATTTGAGCATCGGCAGCTTCATGAGGTTCTACTCTGTCTCTCACGATTTCAGTCATACATATCTGGTGCTGCCTGGAGGACAGGTTGTTTCTGAGTAACAAGATGGACATGTTGCTCCTTTAATAAAGATTATTTGCCCAGTTCAAGATGGTAGACCACTGTTGGCTTGGTGAACAAGAGAGGATTAACATGAGGATAAATACAGAAGCTAGCAAGGTCATTTCCCTTTGCATTGTAATGCTTCAAGATATCCGTATTCGATAAGCTCTTTGCCCTTTACACTGCAGTCCCATATTTCTGATTTCTGTACTTCTCATGTGGTCATTTTCTGCTTGCCTTTGAGATTTTTCCAATTATGATTATTTTCCTTATGTTCTAGAGAGTAATCTTGCCTTATCACCGCTAGTATGCCTTCTTATCTAGTTTCGTGGAGCTTTGTTCGGGTGAAGGCAGGGTGGCATCAGGGGAAGGTTCCCAGTAAAATTGTTCAAGCAAGAGAAAGGTTAAGGTAAAGCCAAGAATAAGGTAAACTCTTAACATAAATGCACTATACATAGAATGAAATACCCACTGCTTTATATCATGCAGACTTTGCAAGGCACCGAAGAGTTCCATGACCATATAGAGGAACCAGTCAATAGGCTAAATTGCTTTATAGGGTATTTGAACTCTGAGATGAATTGCAATATCCTTTTAACATACAGCAGAGAATATTTTATTACATGGTCACACCAATACCCTTCCCACGAACCGCTTAAATCCTTGGTGTGTTTCACTTTCATATGAAGGCCATTATATGACTGCAAGCAAAGAATTAAAGTTTTGGGGCATGGTTTGGCAGCACATGAGGGCGGCTACCTTCCCGTAGCACTCCAGAGCCTGCACCAACCCTCCTGCCCTAACTGAGGTGCTGCATCCAAGAGAAGGACTCCTCCTCTGCGTCTGGGCACTCTGGAGCCTGGGGAGTGGCGGAAGTGGCCGCAGCGCTTAGGGGTCGGGGCTCCTGCCGCGATCTGTGAATCAGACCCGGAAAAGCTGCTTTTCAAGATGGTGGCCGGTTCGACAGTGTGGCGGACTGGAGAGGGGCTGAGAGCCACAGAGGTCACCGCCAGATGACAGAGGAGCTTGCCCCCAGATTGGTCTTGTCAGCAGGAGGGCAGCAGTGTGGAGGTAGTTGTCCACAATAAAGGGTGAGAGGGGTGGGTAGAGAGTTTTGTTGTGGAAATACTTGTATCCTTATGTGCTCACTGCATGAACATTGTTGAGTGCCAAAAGCAAGAAAAAATAATAAAATAAAAGTTTAATTTGTTGTGCAAACTTTAATACACCAAAAATCAGTTAGTAATTTGTTGCAAATGGATATTAGAATCAGTTTAATGTAACTAAGATTAAAATATTCTGTAACTCAAAATGTGTAGTAACATGCAGGGAGAATCTACCTACAGTGTTTTGTAATGACCTGTAGCAAGCAAAAAAAGTGAACATATTGCCATACATATCTGCTTTAAGCTGATCACTATTGATTTGAGAAAAACAAATCAGAAGAAGGAAAATACAGTTCTCCTTTTAGTTGTTGAATCAACAGCTGCAATTAAGCCCTGTGAACTGGCTTTCAAATTGGCTGCTAGCTCCAGCAGAAGGCATTATAACTTCACAACTCAACTCTAATTCCGTATTCCAGTTGAGCAGCTATGTCATTTTGTTATTAAAGGTGACTAGAAAGTTCACAACCCGACTGTATTAAGGAAATTTGAGACAGGCGTTTGTAGAGGGATTGCAGACTGGCTCCCATGTAATATGAGGTCTATTGCTGTTCCCATGTGCTATCAGGTTTTCTCTCTCTCTCGCCCTCTCTGTCTCTCATAGGTCAAATGTATGATTTATGCTGAGAATCGTTCCCTCTCTCTTATAGATCATTTGAATGAGCTGTGTTCAGACAGATGCTCCCTAATTCGTGGGTTATATGTACGAATTGTGCTCTCTTTCTATCTCTCGCTCACAGTCATAGGTCAGGTTTGTGTTCAGTCTGTATCTCTCGTGGGTCAGATGTACGCTTTTTGTGCAGTTTTTGCCATTGTAATTTTATGTGATTTTATCCACCCATCATTCCATTACTACAAGACAATGGTTAGTAAAGATCTGCATTACCTGTTATTCTTCAGAAAAGATTACCTAGGTTAAACCTCTACACCGGATTTCACGTGTGAAATACCACTGCTTAATTTGTACCAGAAGGTGCAGGTGATGGGCACCAGTACTGTTTTTGAGGACTGGGTTTTTTGTATCATCAGACTTCAACCCATAGCAAGAGAGAGAGAGAGAGACAGAAAACAAAGAAAGAAGGAGAATGTTGGGAAAACAAAGACAAGGGGAGATAGAACGGATGAAAATGAACTTGCAGGAGTAAGGTAAACTATCATTTTAGGACGGTGGAAGAAAGAGGAGGTAGATGGACTCAAGACTAAGCAGCCTTGGTATTAGCAACTCCAGTATTTAGTCACTACATTGGTGTGAGTACAAGAAACTCATCATCAAACTCTTTATTTCAGTAAAAGTACCATAAAAGATACAAACATTCAGAGTGAACATCATCCATTCCAATTAGGAAATAACATACGAGTAGTTGTTCGGAGCAATGCAATTTAAAAAGAATGTAACAAAAAATGTCGTAACTGTAACAGCAAGCGGAGGGCACCTGAACACCACAATTGTCATGCAAGTCAAGGCTTCCAGGCCACGAGTGAACAAAGCTTACTGTGCAGTGTGACAGAATCCCTATATAAAGTGCAAATGCATTCATTTAAAATTTGTCCCAATATCTGGCCCTAAAATTTACATTCATAGACATTACGCAACATTATTAAAATACTTATTTAAAATACGGCAGTATTCACGATAAAACAGGATTGAAAGGTTAGAGTCAGATGATGTTCAAAGGTGATGGACTAGTTACATTTAAAATTATTAACCATTATTGCAATTGGTAAATTGGGGACGGTAGTCGCATCTGTGGCTCTCAAGGGTGGAAACGGGGGTTAACAGTGCCCTCCCTCTAACCGCCCAGGTATGGCCCAAAAATTTGGCAGCTGCACACACGAATAGAGGTCTTGCGTCTGATTTCAAAATGCGCAGGGCCACTCTAAAATCCCGAGTCCCAAGTTGTCTGCAAATTGGGATTATCCATTTGCCCCCTAGGTTTTACATACGCTGTACATGCAAAAAGAACATGACCTATCGATTTGTGCGGGCAGGGGCAACAGGGGCAGCCCTTTGGCTGATCTTTATTAATGAGCCAGGTGTTTGTAAATGCATTACTTTGCAGAATACCGTGCCTGAATTGGATGTAGAGCTTCCTGTCGGCCGGCACCTTGATAATATCAAAATAGCTTTCTAGGGAGCGGCAGGCTTTAAAGCTTCTAAATTCTTCGGTTAGTCTGCCCTGATTGCTGTTGGAGTGTGCATTTTGCTCGACCCAATCCCAGTATAATAATTTGATCTGACTTCTGGTAAGGGTCGGTGGACTGCCAATATTGTGTCCTGATAGGTAAATGCTGGACAGAAGGCCTTTGACATGTTTGATCCAGCCTATTTTGTTAGTAGTGTCTAGGGCACAAACCTCTTTGAAGGCTGTGACATAGGGTGTTAATTCCGGGGTGGTGACCAATCTCTGCCAAAAAAGCAAGGGGCGAAGCTTCGCTAGATCATTGATAGGCTTGATGCCCATATCAAGCTTTGATGGACAGAGAGGAGTACTTTGCGGGAGAGATACCAGATTTCTGAGGAACTTGTTCTCCATGGCTGTGAGGTAGCTTACTCTCACCATGCCCCATAAAGGGCGCTACTCACAGCCTTGCAGCTATATAATTTCAGCACAGGTGCTATTGGCTTGGTGTAAGAGAGACAGTGCTCCTTCCTCAGAGCCCCGGTTACCTGTGAGAGTTTAAGGTAGGCCTTATTGAGATGGCGTTTCCAGGCCATACCCTCCGATAGTCTGATTCCCAGGTAATCAAAGGAGCTCACTCTCTCCAGGGAGTATTGTCTAGGAGCAGATTTCCTCTAAAGGACTTGTGGGTGTTCAGCAGCATTAGCTTGGTAAGAAACTCATTTTTTAACCAATTAAGCACTGCAGAATGCAGGTTAATAGACGAGAAGGAGCCTACAAAATTTTTACCAGGTTTTCAACAGCTAAGTAGTAGACCTTTCAAACAGTAATTTATTCATTTCTTTGACCACTTGATTTCACATTACACCTTGTTATTAAGGACCACTAAGTAGCAGTGGTGGCTGGTGAAATTTGAAAGTGGTGGGGTGTAAACGTTTGGTTTGACTTTTATGTAGTGAGCGACGCGGGCAAGCTTAATGGACAAACGTGGGGTCCAGGCTGGATCCTCCTCCAGAAGAAAAAATTGAAAAAAAGATCTGCACATCTTCAACCACCTCTCTTTTCACTTCAGCAACCTCTTTTCACTCTTTCCCGAATGCACTTCCTTGCATCTCCCTCACTTCACCACGTCCAAACATGCACTGCACTCACTCACATTTAAGCAATTTATTTTACTTTTGCTTTTGCCCTGTAAATATTTTGCCATCTGTGCACCCCTTCTCACACATTTTCACAAAATTGCAATTACAACTGGAATACATGACCATTGTTCTGTGTGCTCTGCAGAGAGGCCAACCCACTGACAGGCACTTTGCTTTGGCTTCAGGGTCAGCGTCAGAGCTCTCAATCAAAGCCCCTCATAAACACCTGCACAGCTCAAAGTATGCACAGAAAAAATACAGAGAGAGAGACACATGATTAAATAGCTAACGCTCGAGGGAGGCAAGATTAAGTAAAACTTGAAATAAGAGAGGAACTAAATCGCTGACATAGATTGCCTTAATGTTTTTAACACTCATTGTTCATAAATCAATCCATGTTTTTGTCATTAATGTTGTTAAGGGGATGAAGATCAAGCTAGTTTTAATGTCGTACAGCAGATAACTGCCTATTGTAAGCACATATCTCGTCTTTGCCCTTGATCAACTTCAAAAGGGAAGAAGAGCACTGGCCAGCTCGTCTTTTGCATCCATTTCACGGGGGAACAAATGCTGCAGCTCCACTTCTAACGGAGCAAGCAACGTGCAGCCAGGGTCTGGGTGTCACAGTGGGGGAGGTTAGCGTGGCGAGGGGTCTCAGAACAAAAAATACATAATAGAAGAGTATCATTCAAGCACTTACCATTACCGAGAACAAGGCACCAAAACACATGTGCTTGCATTCACTCCTACGTGTGACAAATGGGAAAGGGTGGGATCTATGCCTGTGAATGACAGACGGCTGCTCTCACGCAGGAAGGGAGACTCCAACGCCCCAAACCATGACGCTGACAGTGTCACTGGTCTATAGAAAATACTGTCATAGACTACAATGCCAGTGATTCTTTATGAAGGGCTTTAGAACAGTAAGCCCTGCATCGTTCATCCCAGTTCAGAAAGTTGATTTACTGCCGGGCTTCCGTCTTCTGATTCAGAGCGAGGCGGGGCAGGCAGCCTGGGATACACAGCCCAGACTTAAATACATCGATTTGTTTAGAGATACGTTCGTATCTCTTAATAAATCAATCTATTTAAAATTTGTACAGGGATGTGAAGGAAATAATTTCAGGGGGGCGCAGCCCCAGAGCCCTAATGGAGAATCCTTTCCCCCTGCTTAGTAGACATTTCTTGATAAATATTTACTACTGCTCAAGGCCGGACTGGGAAACCAAAGCAGCCCAAGCAATTTTCTCAGACCAGCCCCTAGGGAAGCCCAGCCTGGCGCTGGGAGGTTGGAAACGCCTGCCTGCTGCTTTTGTTACTGGAGGCCAATATTGCAGCACTGCTGCAAAACTGGCCTCCACCCTTCCAGCCTCTTGGGGAAACGCTTGAAGCCCGGTATGGCCAGTCTGGTCCTGCTACTGCTATTAGTCTCCATCGTGCCTACACATGCTTACAGGTAGCGAAAGCATACTTTTTCATTTATTCCAGAAACGAATAATACGAAACCGAGTGAGCGGATGCAATATGGCCCCTGTACCTGGAAATAACAGCTTTAAACTCTATTTATGCTATTTTCCATTTACATACCTCAAATATCCAGCATGTACTGCGGCCATAGTTTGTGAAAGGTATAGCCGAATTGCTAGTTTCTGAAATTTAATGGAAGAAAAAGTCATAATGGCATGTTTTACATATTTAATTGGGCCACTACACTTCTATCAGTCTGTGGTTTGATGAGGTTTTGTGTATACAAAAGTAAAATCAAAATTTATTATTTACATACAGCAATATTTAAGACAGCAGATTTTATCCATGCCTGTTTTCAGTACTGCATAATCTCTGAGGTGAGAGGAGAGCTTTTGTGTTGTAAAGTTATGGAGCTCATACACCTGAGGTACAAAGCGGCAGTATGCCATATGCATAGTCTAATATAGTGTAGGAAAACCCGCCAAGAAATGCTCACATTTAAGAACAAATAGCACAGAAAACTGTTACTATTCGCGCCAGAATTGAATGGTGCTGCAAGCCAAGAAAACAGGCAATTAATTCTGAAAAAGGAGCAATGCTCTAGAGAGGGCACTTGTTATTCTGAGAAAAAAGACAATTATAGCCTATGACTTAAAAAGCCAAGCTTACGAAAGACATCAAACCAATAGTTGTGAGCAGCGGCGGCTCCTCCACTATGGCGGAGGAGCGTCACCCCTCCCCCACTGCCAGCAGCCTCACAAGTTAAAAAATAAAACAATATTAATTTATTATCGTTTTATTTTTCAACTTCTATGTGCTGAGTATTGGGGGTGGAGCCTTTGCGTGGGCAGTCACGGAGGGGAGTGGTGGGCACTACTATCAGGGCGCATGTCGGTTTGGCCAGCCGTCTTAGGATGGCCAAACCGACATGCGCACTGAGCTGTCTCCAACCCAAGCTGCATTGCCAGGTTGGAGACAGCAGGCACAGGCTCCCAGTTTCTCTGGGAGCATTAATCTAGGCTTCCCAGGCCAATCCTCATGCTGCTCTCATGCATGAGAGCAGCATCAGGATTGGCCATAGGGGAGTCTGGGAGCCTGTGCTGCAGTCAGGAGGAGAAGATCAGCATTGTGGTGGGCGGCAGATAAGTTCTTTTTTTTCCTTCTTTTTATGTATATTTGTCGTCGTCCCCCGTCCCCACCCCCGCCTCGCCAGTCTGCCCTACACAAGCTGCTACGGGTTTGAGCTAAGAACACTTATCATAGAATATTAATCGAAGTGAACAGTATTATTCGCTGACAAATCGGATTGGCTGCTAAATGGCATTTTCTTCGAAACCGTACCCGTTGGTAGGGACAGATTTTTCCACAGGCTGGAAGTCAGCAGCCAGATAATGTTGACTTAAAAACCCTATTTTCTTATGATAACTACAGTTGGCTGAAATCACATTACAGGAGAGACACAGATAGAAAGAAATGTACATTTTTATTTCAAATTACTATATATATAATGGCTATGATATATTTTTTGTAAGCACTTTTTTTTTTAAACAGTTGCTCAGCATATACTGACAGGTTTATACAGTCAATGTCACGACTTATGGTACAAGGAGATAAGCATAACACATTCTCGATATCCGTTATAGTCAAATTATCATTAATGGCATACATGTGTTCAACAGTCACTACAGGATACAATTCAAAATATACTCTAACCTCCTGTGCTTACTGTTATATTCTTCTCATGTATTGCTTCCATATATTGTATACTCTGTGTCATGTCCTTGGAATGCCTTCTGCTCCCTGGCAACCTGTCCTCTCTGATTCTAGAATGTAATGCCAGAGGGAGACAGAGAAGCAGTTGCTGGGAGAGTGGCTGGTGCTTTCAGGGGTCGTTCCTGTTTACCGAATAAACTCTTTAAACCATTCCTAATGTGTCCTGCCTCTTCAAAACTGGCGACGAGAGTGGGATGTCCATTGTAAGGAAGCTACAAGCTGAGGAGGACGTTCTTATCATCGCTTTTGGAGAAGAACCATTGTAGGATTGTACACGACCCCTGAAAAGTCTTTTGTTTTGTTAAAGAAGACTTTGTTTGGCACTGGAGGATCGCCTAGTGTCCAACCAGCCCTCGGATACAGGTACCAAATTTCTACTATTTTAAAAGACTGGAAAGCTTACTTGTGGAGAGCAACTGTCTGAAGGCCCGCGCGCCGCCTTCTCTCTTCGTTTTGGTGCATTTGATTGTTGTTGCTGAGAGTTCTGTTGCCAACGCGCTGCCATAGACGTTCCGCCATTTTGGAGTCAGGCGGACGTCTTGACGCTCGCACAGCAGGCACGATACGCACGTAGGAAGCATGCCGCCATTTTGAAGAGGAAAACTTCGGTGACACGCACACCAGGAACTTGCGTGTTATCTTGCTGCAGTCCATATTGCACATAACGTACCGCCATTTTGGAAGTATCAATCTCCGGTGACACGCACACCAAGAATCTGCGTGTTCATCCCAGCGGTCAAGTGTTACAATACCAGGAAGTGCGAGTGTTTTAACATTCGCGTTTTTTATTTCGAAGCGCATTTCAGTGTTGTTTACACACTTGGCATTGGTGACACGCTCACCTTTTGTTATTTTACATGGTTACCAGCGTTCAACTAGCGTGTTGAAAAATCAATCCTGCCTTGTTTCTGGCCGCGCCTCTTGTGGAGAAAAGATCCACCAAGGGCTTGTGGTCGGTGCGTAATTGAAACTTGGTTCCCCACACAAAAATGCGGAAATATTGCACACCCCACCAACATGCCAGGGCCTCCTTCTCAATGGTGGAATAAGTGTGCTCTGCACCTTCAATGTGCGGGAAGCAAATGCTACCACTCTCTCATTCCCCTTGTGTATCTGAATGAGGACTGCACCAAGACCATGGTTGCTAGCATCAGTAGAAATTATAGTTTGATCTTCAGGATCAAATGGTTTAAGAGTGACTGCGCTTGCAATGTTTTTTTATCGCCTCAAAATTAATCTGACAATTCTTAGACCACTCAAACTTGACCCCTTTTTTCATTAAATTTCTTAAATCATGTACTTTCTCTGAAAAATGGTGCACAAATTTAGAATAGTACGCTGCAAGGACGAGGAAGGACCTGAGTTGATCTTTGTCACACGGAGCGGGTGCTCTTTCTATGGCTTCCACCAAACTCCGCTTGGGCTTGACTCCATCACAGGTCAAAGTGTGACCTAAATATTCAACTTCTTTTAAACCAAACTTACACTTTTCCAAGGCTATAGTGAGACCAGCATCTGATAGCTTTTTCAAAACCACTTCCAAAATCTTATCATGCATGGTCTTATTACACCCCCACAACAAAACATCATCCTGAAACACAAGTACGTTTTCAAACCAGACAAAACAGCTTGCATAACCCTTTGGAAGACGGCAGAAGCCGAGGCCAAACCGAATGGCATTCGAATAAACTGAAATGCTCCTTCAGGAGTGATGAAAGACGTAACATGTCTCGAATCCTCATGCAACAACACTTGGTGGTAGGCATTGGATAAATCCAACGTGGAAAAATATGCACCCACTTTTACACTTGCCAACATCTCACTAATACGGGGAAGAGGATGTCGGTCAATCCAGATGTTGTCATTTAAGTCTCTCAAGTCAATGCACATCCTGATATTGCCATTGGGTTTCTTGGCCAAAACAATTGGACTCAACCATTCAGATGCCTCAATGGGCTCGATCACCCCCTCCTTGCATAGCCTCTGCAATTCAACCTTAAGTTTGTCTCTTAGCATCAATGGGACATTTCTAACTTTGTGTACCTTAGGTACTGCATTCTCCTTCAATATAATGCGGTGTTTGAATTTTTTAAACATCCCAACTTTTTTAAACAGTTCAGGAAATTTGGTGATCCAAACGGAAGTATCCACAGATGATGTCAGCAGTACCTGTTGCGGATGATTTGGATCTAACACGATATCAAGAGCCCTCTGTTCTTTCCAACCCAAAAGAGATCTTCCTTTGTTTACAATGTACAGTTTAGCAGTAGTTTTCCTGTCTAAAAAGCACATTTCTGTTTCTATATAACCCATAATAAACACAAAATTGGGGGGAGGTAGAGGTATTTTTGAGCTAGGTCCACCCTCCTTTATCAATACTGAGCAAAAAACCCGAAGTATCGGGTAAAGGGCCTAGCCATTAGACAGGGAATTGAGTTCCTAATCAATTAGATCCGGAAAAAACAACAAAAAAGAAGAATTTCCTTCTTGAGTCCCCTCACTCACCAGGGTTTCCCCATGGTGACATGCTTCATCATTGGGGCCATCTCCGCTCTCTACGAGCCGAGGCGTGCTACGACTTGCGATAATTACGTAGGAGCACTAAAGTAGAAGACTATGTGTAATGTAAAAGTGTAGTGGAGTGGACTGAAGTGAGTTAAAAATACCTTGCTAGTGGGCGGAATACTTTATTCTTGCTCCTAGTTTGGTATGTCTAAAAACGGGGTATGATACAAGTAGACCTAACTATAATGGGTTAGAAATCCCTAGTATACATCAACATGTTTTGAGCTTCCCCCAGCTCTTCGTCAGGACCACACAGGGACCAGCCCTGTGTTTGCCACTCCTAATCAACCAAAATAAGGTAATCTAAATAATGAAATAAACGCTGCAACCCTAAAGCATGCGTTAATCTATACATACGCTCAAGACTTTATCACGCAGTATCTGTATGATAGAAAAAACAAACAAAGTTAGGGAAACAAAGGCCCCCCTCTCTTTTGAGTAGGTGGGTATACAACATTGTTCAATGTGCTTCCACAATCAATAATGCTCCTTAATGGTGCGTGCGATAATCCAGTACTGCGCGTGGTCTTTAGCCTGTGTAGGATAAAAGGCATGCTGGAAAACTGTGCTGCTAGTGAATAACCTAGGTTTAAAAACATGAATATTGACATCTAACACACACCTCGTGAATTTCACCAATCACACACATAAAATAATATAATAATGTTGGTACTGCGGTCGTAATTACATACTTCAAAAAAGCATGACTATGCCTCATGGACCGCCGGGATTGAGGG
Organism: Calotriton arnoldi; assembly: GCA_963921515.1. Classification (NCBI taxonomy): domain Eukaryota; kingdom Metazoa; phylum Chordata; class Amphibia; order Caudata; family Salamandridae; genus Calotriton; species Calotriton arnoldi. The sequence continues at coordinate 15,269 of CAWUFW010029581.1, forward strand.
ATCTCTTGGTCCTAAATCTGAGGAGTGAAAATGAAGAAAACGGGGAGAAAAGGCCTCGTTAGTTTTAAAATATACCCCAGATATATTGATTCGGGTCTGAAGCCAGCTTATCCACGGCCAGCCTAAATGGAAGAACTTACTTAGTATGAGAACGCCTCAAGGGAAATACCTAGTCTGCTCCCCGTCGGACCGCATATTGGCGTGTCAGGGGACGGGGACCCGACTATATACTTCCTGTATCCGCCCAGTCATTATAGAGAATGACTAGACCGTGTACAGTTCAACAAAATGGCCGCGCCTATTGGCTAACAATGTCGGCCATCATGGGGGAATATTCATTGTATCACTGTAGTCACCTTCCAGTTTGAAAACGTGATTACCTACTCCTGGTGGGGAAAAAACTGTAAACGTAAAGAAAGTATTATTATCTTTCTCTGAAATGTGGAGAGCGATGTTTAAAGACAGTCGCTGCTTTTGGCTCATCATTTCGGTCATTATGAGAAAAAACTGTTGGTGATCTCTGAATAACCTATATAGACTTGGAAAAAACTTGAGAAAAATGGCTATGGAAAAATGGAAATAATGATCTTGGTCTCAGAGATCATTCGATTCAAGGTTATTTATACCTCTTCTAATTCTCCTAGCAATGGTGTATTATCACATAATGTGATGAACTCGTCGAGCTTCAGATCTTGTTGCGAAGGCGGTGTTGCCTCCTTCTGTTGCGTGATATAAAAATCAGAGGGCTTTTTTTGTATACAAATTTTATCGATCTTTTGAGGTTGTTGTTGTCTCCCCTTTGGACAATTCTTACGCCTGAGAAGGAATTGTACAGACAAAGAAGATTACAACTCCCAAGCAAAAGACCTAACAAAGAAACTAATATGGCGAAAATACCCCAAACATCTGGTGTCACAAGCAAAAAAGAGAGCCTCTAATAACCATAGAGAAGCACTTTTAGAACACCATCCAAAAGAGACTGATACGAAAAACAAGAGACCTATTTGCATCACTACATTCAATATTGCATCAGACAAAGTAACCAAGATAATCAAGAAACACTGGCGTACCCTGAACAGTGGGGGTCTGAAAATACCACTACCCATGTTCAGTCATAGAAAAGGGAAAAACCTAAGAAACTACCTGGTACATACACGTCCTACAAGTACACCTATAACGGAAGGGGCATTACGTAGACTACACCCACTCCCACAGGAACACTATCCTTGCAGTAACTGCAGTGTCTGTCATTTGACTATGGCAACCAAAGAAGTGAAATTTAACAACAACCTCAAATGGGAACTGCGCAGTTTTACTAACTGCAACACTACAGGTGTTGTATACTTAATCACCTGTACATGCAATCTCCACTATGTGGGGATGACAACCAGAAAAGTGAGCACTAGGATAGTGGAACACCGGAGTAACATAAGATGTAAACGAACAAACACAAGAATGACCACCCACTTCCTAGAAAAACAACACACCCCCAATGATATGAGATGGGTAGTACTAGAACACATTAAGTGCCATGAGAACTTAGAAAGAAAGCTACATGAAAAAGAACAACGTTGGGTGTTCAAATTACGTTCAGACAATCAGGGCCTTAATGATGATATTCCGTGGGGACAGTTCTGCTAAAACACTGTATAAAAGATCGATAAAATTTGTATACAAAAAAAGCCCTCTGATTTTTATATCACGCAACAGAAGGAGGCAACACCGCCTTCGCAGCAAGATCTGAAGCTCGACGATTTCATCACATTATGTGATAATACACCATTGCTAGGAGAATTAGAAGAGGTATAAATAACCTTGAATCGAATGATCTCTGAGACCAAGATCATTATTTCCATTTTCCATAGCCATTTTCTCAAGTTTTTCCAAGTCTATATAGGTTATTCAGAGATCACCAACAGTTTTTCTCATAATGACCGAAATGATGAGCCAAAAGCAGCGACTGTCTTTAAACATCGCTCTCCACATTTCAGAGAAAGATAATAATACTTTCTTTACGTTTACAGTTTTCCCCACCAGGAGTAGGTAATCACGTTTTCAAACTGGAAGGTGACTACAGTGATACAATGAATATTCCCCCATGATGGCCGACATTGTTAGCCAATGGCGCGGCCATTTTGTTGAACTGTACACGGTCTAGTCATTCTCTATAATGACTGGGCGGATACAGGAAGTATATAGTCGGTCCCCGTCCCCTGACACGCCAATATGCGGTCCGACGGGGAGCAGACTAGGTATTTCCCTTTGAGGCGTTCTCATACTAAGTAAGTTCTTCCATTTAGGCTGGCCGTGGATAAGCTGGCTTCAGACCCGAATCAATATATCTGGGGTATATTTTAAAACTAACGAGGCCTTTTCTCCCCGTTTTCTTCATTTTCACTCCTCTGATTTAGGACCAAGAGATCCCTCAATCCCGGCGGTCCATGAGGCATAGTCATGCTTTTTTTGAAGTATGTAATTACGACCGCAGTACCAACATTATTATATTATTTTATGTGTGTGATTGGTGAAATTCACGAGGTGTGTGTGTTAGATGTCAATATTCATGTTTTTAAACCTGGGTTATTCACTAGCAGCACAGTTTTCCAGCATGCCTTTTATCCTACACAGGCTAAAGACCACGCGCAGTACTGGATTATCGCACGCACCATTAAGGAGCATTATTGATTGTGGAAGCACATTGAACAATGTTGTATACCCACCTACTCAAAGAGAGGGGCCTTTGTTTCCTAACTTTGTTTGTTTTTCTATCATACAGATACTGCGTGATAAAGTCTTGAGCGTATGTATAGATTAACGCATGCTTTAGGGTTGCAGCGTTTATTTCATTATTTAGATTACCTTATTTTGGTTGATTAGGAGTGGCAAACACAGGGCTGGTCCTGTGTGGTCCTGATGAAGAGCTGGGGAAGCTCGAAACATGTTGATGTATACTAGGGATTTCTAACCCATTATAGTTAGGTCTACTTGTATCATACCCCGTTTTTAGACATACCAAACTAGGAGCAAGAATAAAGTATTCCGCCCACTAGCAAGGTATTTTTAACTCACTTCAGTCCACTCCACTACACTTTTACATTACACATAGTCTTCTACTTTAGTGCTCCTACGTAATTATCGCAGAGTCGTAGCACGCCTCGGCTCGTAGAGAGCGGAGATGGCCCCAATGATGAAGCATGTCACCATGGGGAAACCCTGGTGAGTGAGGGACTCAAGAAGAAAATTCTTCTTTTTGTTGTTTTTCCGGATCTAATTGATTAGGAACTCAATTCCCTGTCTAATGGCTAGGCCCTTTACCCGATACTTCGGGTTTTGTGCTCATCTATATAACCCATAACAGGTAACTTGACACCACAATACCCTTCAGGGATGACATCAGTGGGCTGTAAATCATTTAGATTGCCACCCAATTCTTCCCAAACGAATTTGTCAATGATGGTGAATGGGGAACAAGAATCCGCCCAGACTTGTACATCCTTCTCACTAATC